>JAQPPZ010000887.1:0-31795 GCA_028583015.1 Wollemia nobilis | reverse complement strand
GAAAAAGCATGGAATTGTTGAGTGGTATTTTCACCCAATTGTGAAAGTACACTCTTCCTTAGGATTTGGGTTCCAAATCCCCTCTTGCAAAGATGTTAAACAAACGAATTCTCCAAGGTCTCCGCTATATTAGCATTTGCATATGTGTGTTAGTAATCTCAAATAAAGATATTCAATTTAAATGCTTGGAACACCTTAGTGGTTGCAAGTAACTGTAAACAAGGGGCAATGTTGGTTTATTTTACCATGAAACTTTAGTGATTGTTCATTGAACCAAAATAAAGAAAATGTGATCTGGCCCTCATATGACCACGATGTAGTGCTCAAATTACCCCTCTTTTGTAAAATTAGAATTTTTATGAAGAGGGGGTAATTTTAGGCTCAAAAAATGGAAATTTGTGAAAATGCCATAAAACATAACTCCTTCGATGAAATTGGAATTTTCATGAAGGGAATGTCATCATAGGCTCATGAGTGCAAAAAATAAATGAAAAAAAATGAAATTTGACCTTAAAATAGACATTTTCTATTTTTGGATTTTTAAAATCTGTAATAAAACAACTTCGATAAATCTTTAAAAATACTAAACAACTCCGAAAATGAAATTTCAAATTGTGTATTGGAATTATGAAGTATAACCTATGCGATGGTTAAATTATTTTTGGATTTTGAAATTTTTTTAATGTTTATTTTAATGCCTGAAAATTAAAAAAAATTAAAATTTCTGGAAAATAAAATGCAGAAAATGAAAATGAAATGCAGAAAATGGAACACAAGATACATTCAGTTTGATGCTATCCTATTTCGACAAAACCGAAGATGCGAGGTTTTCATGAATGCAACCTAACCTATTGGACTTGCAAAACAAGCACAATCTAGATAAGCTAAGTTCTGGCTCCTAGGGTTTTAAATGAGGTTTTTCAGATTTAAACATTCGCATGAAGCAACCAAGAAAACTTGCATAAACTCCATTTACAAGCCTAAAATTTGAAAAGGGAAAAAATAGACATTTAATCTTGCATGCAGAAAATGACTCATTCTTTCTTGTCCATAAGATGCAAATTTTTTGAAACTTCCTGTATTAAAATTTTATCATTTTACAATAACAAAAAATTTTGGTTTTTCCAAACCAGTCAATGGACGAAAAATAGCCCAAACAGGTCCAGAATGGCCCTCTTGCCTTCAAATTTGCAACTCTGCTTGAGCAGTTTCCAACCTCCTTCTAGCCTCTTTGAATGGCGTATTTAAAATTTTCAGGAAGCTTTTCGTTTCATTTTCCAATGGTTGTTCGTTTCACCTTCCCTCTGCATGCATGTGTTCTGATTCCCAAAAGACTTTTTGTTTCTATTTTGCGGCCCTTCGTTTCATTTTCTCCACATGGGCTTGCGTCCGTTTCCTTCCGTGTGTAACGACAATCTTAAATGATCTCAAATCATTAAAGATTCCTTATGTAACGCTTCGTCTTATTCCTTGGATTTTGTCCTTATGTCCACGTCACTATGCAGTCTTCAGTTTCATTGTCTTGGTGTTCATCACTAATATCAGACGCACTGTCAACTGCTTTGTTCCCTTGGCAAAAAACAAACATGTCGCGATATCGTGACACTTTTGCCTCCTTGCTCTCTTTTGTTGCTTTTAGCCTCGAGAATGTAACATGTCGCAATATCACGACACTTTTTCCTCCTTTGGCCGTGAAAATGCAACATGTCGTGATATCGCGACACTTTTTCTCTTTCGACCGCAAAAATGCAACATGTCACGATATCGTGACACTTTTTCTCTTTTGGCCGTGAAAATGCAACATGTCGCGATATCGTGACACTTTTTCTCTTTTGGCCGTGAAAATGCAACATGTCGCGATATCGCGACACTTTTTCTCTTTTTGCCGCGAAAATGCAACATGTCGCGATATCACGACACTTTTCTTTCTTGTTCTTTCTTTCCTCGTTTGGTCATGAAAATGCAACATGTCGCGATATCACGACACTTTTCTTTCTTGTTCTTTCTTTTCTCGTTTGGTCGCAAAAATGCAACATGTCGCGATATCGTGACACTTTTCTTTCTTTTTTCGTTTGGTCGCGAAAATGCAACATCGCAATATCGCAAAACTTTTCTTTCTTTTCTTGTTTGGTCACGAAAATGCAACATGTCGCGATATCGCGACACTTTTTCCTCCTTTGGCCGTGACAATGCAACATGTCGCGATATCGCGACACTTTTTCCTCCTTTGGCCGCGACAATGCAACATGTCGTGATATCGCGACACTTTTTCCTCCTTTGGCCGTGACAGTGCAACATGTCACGATATCGCAACACTTTTTCCTCCTTTGGCCACGACAATGCAACATGTCGCGATATCGTGACATTTTTTCTCTTTTCTTCTTTCTTTGATCTTTAGCATATGGGCCACTTTAGTCTTCTTGGAAAACATGCAAAAAAGGTGGGTCCCCAATTTTGGGGTACGTTGTGGAGCTGCCACAATAGGAATTATATTAGGTAGCTCTATCAATATTGAAAGAGTTAATAAAATGTTAGATAAATTATTTTAAAGCTAAAGCATTATGTATTTTTGGAGGATTGGCCCTACTATTATTTGTTGGAATTTATGGCTTGAAAGGAATAATAGAATTTTTAAAAATAAATCTCAAAATCAATCCCAAGTTTGGAACCATATTATTGCCTCTCTTGCAGAATGTCCACAGATATGATGATCATCACAGGAAGTCTCAATTGCAGAAAAATAGATGCTAATAACTTGGCTATAGGTTTTGAACATACATGGAAGAGTCATTTACAACAACAAAATTAAAACAAATAACCTACTTTAATCTATGATAAAATAAAAATATCTAAAAATTGAGGAAGTGGATAAGTAGCTCAATCATCACCTTGGGAAATTGTTCCTTAATAAAATGGCTCCACTTAAAAAAAAAATTGATTTCTAAATTGAAAATATCAAACCTTAGCATCTCATTATTAATATGTTGTTCCATTTCAAGAAATTTCAGATACAATCAATCCTTAGTACCTATGATTAAAAGTTTAAGAGATTTAATAATGCAATATGTGATTTGGCTCAATTTGCCCCGTTCTGAAAATATTTTAACTTGCATGAAAAAAAAATTAAAACTTCATGAGGGACAACCATAAGGCTTTACCTTACCTTAAATGTTAATATAAGTGGCAAAGTGAAACCAAACCCTGTATAATATGCCATTGCACAATTTTTGGGTTATTATAAATATTAAACGTTAAAAACGATGTAGTTGTATTTTTTTAATATAGATTAGAAGTTACAATTTATTTATACATTTTTATTTGTTATTATAAGGATGTGAGTTTTATTTAAAAATATAACTAAAATTATACATACATAATAATTATACAATGTATAGTTACTTCTAATTTTTAATAATTTATTTTTGCTTGACTAATCAATCATATATTTTCTTAAAAAATATTAGTTAAAATAAAGGTGATTAATAATTTATGCTCATCAATTATTCATTCCATTTTAAATGATATTTTAGATAAAGAAAATTTCATTACTTTCTTAACTACTGCAATGTAACTTCAAGCATGAGAGATTAATGAATATAGTAAAAGCATATAATCATAGCCTTCTAAGTTTTATCTTTGAGGGACTAGTGAAGCAATGGTTAGTCCAAAAATCAAATGACATAGCTTAAGAAAAAACCGTATATTATTAGCACTCTAAAGTTCATCTTTGAGGGGCTAGTGGAAGAGTAGATAGATCCAAAAAGCAAGTGAATGAAATGAAAGAAATTAAACCAAACTACTTTCTCCTTCCTAAATGAATACAAACTTACTCCTAACAAAAAACCTTAGCTTGTATTAAAAACAAAACAAAAGGAGAAATCTCCTAGAATCATATAGAGTCAAGAATTCGAGATAGTAGATTCTTTGCTGTCAAACATGACTTTAAGTTGTAAGGCCTTGGTGGAGGATTGTGTCCTCCTTCATTGGATGACACTAAAATAGTGAACAAGAAGCTTGATGACACCTACAAGGGCTAAGAGAGTCATACAAGCATAGTGTAATTGTAAAGGAAAAGAGATAAAGTATGTGATAATAGATAGAGAGTGAAAATGAGAGAGATTGAGATGGATATTGGATTTCACAGATGATGGATCTCCAATGAGGTATATTTTTGGGTATTATAATTGGGAAGTGGGTTGATAATTTTTCCTTTCAACCAATGGTTAGATAACCCCTTTTTAAGGCTACAGAATTACACATATTAGTCAAGGCAATGTGATTTCAAAGATGATAGGGGGAGTGCTGATATTTTGGAACAACATGTTAGGTGACACATGCTTATACCAAAACATAACATCTAGTGTAGAATTTATAATCTAATTCATGGTTAAGAGCCAACATTGTGTGATGTATTAGATAGGCCTAAAGGCATTTCATTGTGCAATGTATTTAATTCAAGAACTGAAATTACAGGAACTGATAAGTTTAGATGATTCAAATTCAATAATTTAATTCTTATGGAGTAGTATACCTTATGACTCTCTAATTTCGAAAAATAATATGAAATTTACAATTTTTTGTTTTTCCTAATCCTTTGATGTTGAAAATATTTTACCTCCTAAATATATTTTTAAATCAAAGAACTAGTCATTAGCCAACTGGAGGTTAGTAAATTAGTGAATGTTAGACCTTGGTAAATTACCTATAAGGCGGGCTAGAATAGCAGGTGTTTCTCCTCAAGCAGGTGGTAACCAAAGTTTTGAATTTCACAAGGATAGGAAGAAATGCAGATCTGCAGGTGGGCCTCCTATAAAATGATCATGGGGATCAATTGGGAGGAACCAAGGATAGGGGTGACAATATTTCTAAAGAAGCAGATAAAGCAAACTGAATAAAGGAAATCACAGATATTGGGGAGGAACCTCCGACATTCTCACCTTGGAACCCTATTTTTGACTCCTTTATGGATAAAGTCTGTAATGGGATGGTATCATCATTTTCTACCATCCAAGACTCAATTCCTCTCACCGTTTTAGGTAGTGAGGTCATAATTCCCCTCGAAGTCATGGTGCCCATGATTTTTTAGGAATCTTTGTCTCTGATCAAGAAATTTGTTGGTGTGAGACCTAACATTGAGTCTATTAAAAATGGGCATTTGTGAAATGGTACCCAATAGACTACATGGAGTTGATATCCTACCCAAGAGGATTTCTCTTGATCAGGTTAAACAATCCTCAGGATAAAAGTTAAATTCTTATCAGTGGCCATTGGTTTTTTGGTAGAAGTCTCTTTCTAACAAGATGGGGCAAATATTTTGATTCATAGACTCAATGCATAAATACAACACCTATTTGGATCAGAATCCTTGGTCTCCTTTCGTAGTTTTGGCATACTATAATTCTTACGAGCATAGCCCAAACTATCGATGAACTGGTTGCTATCAATTCGATAACCAAAGCAAGAACCCATATCACTTATACTTGTGTTTGTGTCACTGCAAACCTATATTCTCAACTACACACTTATGTTGACCTCATCTTAGGATCCTTTCATAGATACCAAGATGTTGAGTATGAGAATAAACCTACTTTCTGTATCGAATTCCAAAAACAAGGTCATATCAGAACCCAATGCTCTCTTCTAAGGAAAGTTTTGATGAAGGATAGATTTCAAGGAAGAAAGGGTTCGATTAGCAGTCATCGAATCAAATATTTCATAAAAATATCCAAGTTGATAGGGGCAAGCAACCTATTTCTCAAGCCCAAGGGCCTCCACATATTGAGTATTCTATCAATCAGGTATTATATTTTTTGCAAATCCTAATCCTTTCATGCCTTTAAATGGCCAAGACTCTACTATTGGAAATGTAGATAATTCTAAAGACGCTGTAGTTCTAATTAATTTCATTGACTAGCATGACTACCATTGTGATGTTCCCCAATCCCCTTTCAGGTCTAAACCATCCTTTCCACCACCATGAAATATTCTAAAGAATTTTATAGTCTCTCTTGACCTTGTGGGTTCCCCAGGTTGTAAATCTAGGATGTCTTACAATGATATAGGGGCCAAGATAAAAGTGGGAAGACCTAGGAAGAGGGATTTCAACTCCAAAGCAACCAATGGGGCCCATCCTAGTTTGAGTCTAAAAATGATTGGGTATCAAGTGCAGTTGTAGATAAATTAGCTTGGATGCTTTCAAAATCTCCCCACTTAGGTGTGAGTAAATTGAAGTCCTCAAAAATATTCTCTTTGTGGATTTCCATTTTTAATTTGTAGCATGATTGATGTATGTTTCCAATATCTATATTCCAATATCCCAAGCCCTTTCTGGTTGGGTTTTGATTTTTGACAAGTGACTGGTTTAAATTTCTCGTTTCCTATTTTCTAGGCCCTCATGGGTGGGTTTATGTAATTTGAGTTGTTTCCTAAACTTTTTTTGGATGGGCTTGCATGTCTAAAAGTTGTTTCCCTAACCCCATTTGATTGGGTTCATGTTTTTCAAATTTTTTGCTCTCATGCCCTTCTTGAGAAGGTTTGTAACTTCTAGTTTGTTTCTCTAGGTTTGATGTCGATTTCTTCATTTGTAAAAGATTTGGGGTCCCTTTCAAAACCCCGTTTCAACCAACCAAAAAAAAATTGTAAAAGTTCAAGAATTTTCAATTTTAATTTTCTCAAAAACAAAAATCCAAATTTCAAAAAAATTAAAAACTTTATAAAAAATTTCAATCAAATAAACTAGTTGAATTCCTTATCAATCCAAACTTACAAAAAATTTAAATAACTTATCACTCCAAAATTATAAAATTAAAAAACTTAAATACTTTAAAAATAACTTTATCTAACCCTTATAACTCCTAAGTCGAACTTAATTAAACTTCAAACTTAGCTAAAATAAACATTATAACTTCAAAATCCCTGAGTATTAAACTGATCTTACAAACCTTCCTTTCTTATTCAATTTGACTCATCTATGCACATCCTTGCTTTTTTTTTCTTATTCAATTTGACTCATGTATGTACATCGTGTAAACCTCTTTTCATTTGCACTAGGAACTTGCAACATGGACATATACATGTAGAAATATTCAAAGAATATTTCACTTCCTTTTGAAATGTAATGCTCAGAGTGTTACTTCTGGTGAATTGCATAGGCAATGCTATTTCATTTCCAATATTCTTTGGCACTAAATGATCTCCTTGTTGTTACTAATTGTTACAAAGAATAAATGTTTCTCCTTCCTTGCTTATTAGATTTATCTTCCTCACTAGCTCACTATTTTGGATTCCAGGCTCTCTAACTTCTATGTTGTAGGCTTGCTTTGACTTTGCCTATATTTTTCCTCTTTGTTGGCTCATTGTTTTTGCTTCTAGGCTCTCTGACTTCTGTGATGTCTTATACGTAGGCTTGCTTTATAGGCAAGCAAATCCACATAAGAAGCAAACATAAAATTAGGATTTGCACAATCTTGAAGAAGAATGTACTATCTAGTGAGATAGTACAATCGGAAAATAAAAGTAAAGTGCATGTAAAATGAAATGAAATGAAATGACATGCAAGAAATGTAATTTAATGAAAATCAGATTAAACCTTAGTAAATACTAATTAAAATTATTAATGTATGGGTCGTTGTAAATAATAAACTGTCTCAGGAACCGCTTTGAAACGGACTGGATAGCCATTATAAGCCCCCTCCATTCGAATTTTTGGGTTGTTGGTTGTGAGTTGATTAATGGTTAGGTTTTTGGATGCAATTGTTAATGTCACCCAAGAATTAACAATGAATGAGAAGGATTTGATGTTTTAATTTATTTACTATTGTACACTTCCTGTGTACAATGTTAGAATAATATAAATCCTTGTTTCAGTCAAATATTGTTATGCATGTGTGTGGATCTGAGAACAATCTCAATAAATGTATTGTTGGGTGATTTTTATTGATATTGCAAGTATTGTTGAGTCTAGATCTATTGTGGAGTTGCATACCCAAAAACCGTACAACCATCCATCTACGATTATGTGAATAAAGAGAAACTCATATTAATGGATGTTACCCATTATGGGAAATGATGTTTTTGGCAATAAGAGAAAAATGGGTATTTTTCTAAGTCAAGATATCTAGCAGAAAGAGGGTTTTTACCAAACCATACAATGGCATGACCAAACCATACAAGGGTTTGTAATTCTGTACAACTACTGAGTTTTTGGCCTAAAATTGTACTTTGAAACATTTTGAAGGTAAAAAAGTGATTTCCAAGTGAATACTGGCAAGGGGATTGAGATTTTAGCAATTCCAAGGTTCTTGGATAAATAGTACAATCATCAGTTATGACCGTACAACTATACTTTTTGGGACTGTTTTGAAGATAGTACAATGGTAAATAGTACAACTATACAGAATTGGCTAGATTTTGT
Organism: Wollemia nobilis; assembly: GCA_028583015.1. Lineage (NCBI taxonomy): Eukaryota > Viridiplantae > Streptophyta > Pinopsida > Araucariales > Araucariaceae > Wollemia > Wollemia nobilis. The sequence continues at coordinate 23,382 of JAQPPZ010000887.1, read as the reverse complement.
GCAATTAGTTGAAAGTTTATATTGAAGATCTCTCATCCCATCCCTCCCGAGAATATTGCACTCCACTCGTGCTACATCTGGTGCATGTTACCGTAGTGGATGGACCCATGACCATTTGACTGGTTGTTTTTGTGTGGATTAGAACCAATTTTTTCATTGTTGAGAATGACAAAGGGTCAAGAATAGTTGTAGCAGGGAAAAACATTGGGGTGGATGATAGATACAAGTTTGTAAAGATGATATTGTAGAGAAGTAGATGATAGTTAATTTATCATAGATGTGGGAAAGCATATTGTATTTCATTTCTATATATTGGAGACTTGGTCTCTATGAATTGGGGATACGCTTGATGAGATGGATTTATGAGAAGCAAGTTACTTGGGAAGATGTACAACAAAGACCATGGCATCCAGCTGAAGCCATCGATGTGGAATATGAATTTTTTGATGTGGATGATAAGTGTAAGGCTGATGTGAAAATGGAGTTGATGGTTATATTAGAGAGGGTGTGTATAGTTTTAAAGTTGATAATTGTACAAAGGATTGTAATTTACAAGTATTGCAAGGTTGTTCAGTTGATTTGCATTGTCCAAAGAGAACCATGCGAATGGAGGAAAGAATTACACAACCACACACGAAAAAGAAAAAATTATGTGGTTATTGGAAAAAATTATATGATGGTTGGGAGAAACCATAAAACCAAAGGAAGAAGTATATGATTGCTAGAGAAAGTCACATAGAAAGAAGGAAAGTTGTATGAGTGTTGGATAAATCGTACAATTCTCCAATTGCCAATAAAGTAGTACAGTGGCAATGTAAACCATACAGTGAGGAAGTTAATTATCCAATTGCCAATGAAATAGTACAGTTGTAAGGTAAACAATACAATTGCCAGTCAAATAGTATAAGTACATGTAACCGTACAAATGGGTTGATAAAGTGTACAAGTCAAGTTCGACCAAAGTTAATTAGAAAGTTTGGCAAGAAACTGAATGTTAGAAAAGAGTTTTTAATACCACAAAAATTGCCAGTAGTGATGCACAATGGTGAGAAGTATGAGAGTCTGACATCAGTGTCTGAGAGGTGAGTTTGACACTAGAAAAGTTGCAGATGGGTGTGCTCTATGGTTAGCGGGACGAGAGTCTGACATCGAAGCAAATGCATGATGGAATGTTATCTAATGAGAAGAAATGGAGTATAGCAGAAGAGCAATTGTAGGGTGATGTATGTAAGGCTACAGAAATCCAACCTATCAAACCAAAGGATAATTTGGGCATATCATGTAAATGTCCATTATTTTATGGAGAATCAATAGAAGATCCAATTCGACATTGGAAAGTTATTGCCTAATGTGGAAAGTGATTGGACAAACCTATGAGGCAGAATGGAGGTGGTTGTTTCCTGCAATATTTCAAGGATATGCAATAGACTGGTATATGAAATTACCAAAAGACAAGTACCAGACATGAGAAGAATTACGATATGCATTTGTAAAATAATTTCAGTTATATGATAATGAGGAGGAGATTCTTATTGAAATTTATAGAATGAAACAAGGTGAGCATGAGTATGTTTGTTCTTATAATCAAAAGCTAAGTGGGTTGTTTGACCATTTTGAGAAAGACCAGTCTGAGGAATTGAAGAGGATGTGGTTTATAAATGGACTTCTTCCTATGTATCAAACAAAGATGAAGATTTTTCCTCCAAGAACATACCAAGAAGCTGTGGATTATTCCATGGTTTGGGAAAGTGAGGTAAAAGTAGCACCAATGAAGTGGAATTTTGGTAATGACGATGAGAGTAGCTTAGAGGCAGAAAATGATTCGAATATTGAGGATGAGCCAGACAATGAAAATGCTGATTTTGAGGAGAGTAGTCCCTTGTCCAATTGTTAGAGTCAAGATTTCAAGGAATATAATGAATCCAAAGAAAATAGTGATGCATTAGATGATTATTGTAACTTAGGAAGTGCAAGCCCATCACCACAAGTATATGCAGTTCAAAACAAGATTGTACAAAGGAAGGAGTTCAGTGGTGATGGAGGGTGTTACAATCATACCAAAGACAAAAGCAAAATACAGTATGACAGTGAGGGTAAATCAATTGTACAATGTTGGCAATACCAATTGTTGGGACACTTTGCACATGAATGTGATAGTACTATAAATCAGGATGAACTAGTGATGCATGTAGAAATTGAAGCATCAGAGACAAGTTCTAACCCTTGCAATAAAATAATGGAGGTGGAGGTGAACTTGAGAAACATGCTTAGAAGTGAGGAAGTGAACTTGACTTCAATGGAGGAGGAAGTGATTGTTGCTGACAAGGAAGAAAAACATACTACCATGTAAATGAACAAAGTGGAGAAAACTATTATCCAAGGTAACGAAAGTGTAGCTAATGTTCAATTGGGAGATATTGTTCAAGTGGAACAACCAATTGTACAATTAGAGGCATTTGTTCAAGAGAAGTATTCAATTTTGAACATGGAGAATGTGGTTCAAATAGAACAATCACTTGTAAAATCATACAAGGAAACTTAACCAAGGAAGAACATGATTGTAAGATTTTGCAAGAAGGAAATGAACAAAGGTTGGTTGAAATCATACAAATGAACCAAATCATATAGTTAGTGAATGAAATCATACAAGTGATAGTGAGTGCACAATTGGAAGTGGTAAAACATACATTTTAGGGTATTGTACGATTTATATTGAGCAATGGTACGGTTTAGAAATTGTACATGCTCATTCAATACAAGAGGAAAACATACATGCTCAATTTGTACAATAGAAAATTGTACATGCTCAATTCGTACAAGATAAAATCATACATATTCAATCTGTACAAGAGGAAATTGTATATGTTTAGTCCGTACAAGGTGAAGTCATACAGGTACAGTTTGTACATGGTGAAATCGTACAGGTGCAGTTCGTACAGGATGAAATCGTATAGGTACATTTCATACATGGAAAAATCATACAAAATAGAATCGTACCTACCATGTGAAAGTATACAGAGTAAAACTATACAAGGAGAAGAAGATCCACCAGTGGTTAAGACAAGGTAGTTTGAGGCTAAGATTGAGTTGTCTAGAACCTGAGAGAAGCAAAATGGAGTCGACGGTGAGCTATTTAAGTGGGTTGAGCAAATAATCCCAAAGTGTCAATAAAGAGAAAAAAATGGTTTGGACAATGATGGTTGTATTAGTTTTTTTGTTGAGGTTTTGAGGTGCTATCTCGAACCCCATGAGGGTGCTGTCCCTTAACCCCACCCTGTCTCGTGATAGGGAGCATGCTAAGGACGTTGTCCCTCAACCCTACAAGGGATGTTGTCACTTGACCCTGTAAGGGGGCTCTCATCCCCTTAACCCTTGTCACAAGAGGCGATGGTTGTTGTGTAGAAAATTGAGGGTGTTGTTCATCTTGGTCATGTTCATCATCAAGGTGATATTTTTCATGTTTAGTAATATGGATAGGTTGACGATGTTGCTATAATTTATTTTAGCACTTTCAAGGAACAACCTGAATATAATATATTGTGAGGAGCAACTGGCAGTGATACCAGTTATTGAGGACCTTTGGAATAGAAGGAAGCGAAATGAGCATGACAAGTGATCAAAGTATAGGGTATAGTGCTTCTATTCCCATTGTCCAAATCATGTGTCGTCAAGGACGTCGACCAATTTAGAGAAGGGGATAGATGTAGGCAGGCAAATCCACATAAGAAGCAAGCATAAAATTAGGATTTGTACAATCTTGAAGAAGAATGTACTATCTAGTGAGATAGTACAATTGGTAAGAAGAATGTACTATCTAGTGAGATAGTACAATTGACATGTTAAAATGTACAATGTACTATCTAGTGAGATAGTACAATTGGAAAATAAAAGTAAAGTGCATGTAAAATGACATGAAATGAAATGTAATTTGATGAAAATCAAAGTAAACCTTAGTAAATATTAATTAAAATTATTAATGTATGGGACATTGTAAATAATGAATTGTCTTAGGAACCACTTTGGAACGGCCTAGATAGCCATTATAAGCCCCCCATTCTAAATTTTGGGTTGTTGGGTGCAATTGTTAATGTCACACAGGAATTAACAATGGAATGAGAAGGAATTGATGTTGTAATTTATTTACTATTGTACACTTCCTGTGTACAATGTCAGAATAATATAAATCCTTGTTTTATTAAAATATGGTTATGCATGTGTGTGGATCTGAGAGCAATCTCAATAAATGTATTGTTGGGTGATTTTTATTGATATTGCAGGTATTGTGGAGTCCAGATCTATTGTGGAGTTACATACCCAAAAACCGTACAACCATCCATGTACGCTTATGTGAAATAGAAGAATAAAGGTAAAATCATATTAATGGTTGTTACCCATTATGGGGAATGATATTTTTGGCAATAAGGGAAAAACAGGTATTTTCTAAGTTAATATATCTGGTAGAAAGAGGATTTTTACCAAACCGTACAATGGCATGACCAACCATACAAGGGTTTTTAATTCCATACAACTATCGATTTTTTGGCCTAAAACTGTACTTTGAAACATTTTGAAGGTAAAAAAGTGATTTCCAAGTGAATACTGGCAAGGGGATTGAGATTTGAGCAATTCCAAGATTCTTGGAGAAATAGTACAATCATCAGTTATGACCGTACAACTATACGTTTTGGGATTATTTTGAAGATAGTACAATGGTAAATAGTACAACTATATAGAATTGACTAGATTTTGTGCAATTAGTTGAAAGTTTATATTTAAAATCTCTCATCACATCCCTCCTAGGAATACTACACTCCACTTGTGCTACATGCTTTGGCTTTTTCTTTACTCATTTTCAATGCTAGCTTGTACCAATCTAGATTCTATGTGTGTAGGTTCAAGCTCTCAAATGTGACTACATGACTTTAATACCTTTCTTTTGCTATACCTCCTTGAAGCTTACACTTGCTACAGTGCTTAATGTTACTCTTCCCTTTTCACTACTATAGCCAAATTCTTATATTTTAATTCACTAAATGCTATGCTAATCTTTGTGTCACCTTCACTATTATTTGTGGTGCCTGTGCTATTCTCTATAATACCTTTACTATTCTTTGTGATGTATTTTCTATTCTCTATAATGGATTTTATGTTCTCTATTATACATTTGCTATTATTTGTTGTACCATGAGCTTGTACATTATTCTTCTAAATATTTTGATTGAATGCTTCAATGTTCTATTTTGCTCTTCTACTATATATTAGAATTGTATATTCACTTTTTTTTCCAAATATATTCAAATTACACTTTCCTTTGTAATGTATCCATATGCTTTCTTTCCTTATTTTTCCTAGATTCTTGATTGGAAATTATATCAATGACTTTATAACTCTTTTCTTATAATAGTTTCTATCAAATATCTTTTTCTATGAATGATCTAGTTTCTTCTAAATTGGCTTCTTGGGCCAATGTCAAGGTTAATATAACTTGAAATTACTTCTATTGTCAAGGTCAATATTAATTGTGACCTGGTCCTTTTTTGGGTGTCAAGGTCAATATACGTATGACCTATATCTTCTTTTGGTGGTAAGTTTAATATCTTTAATACCAGAGTCTTCTTAATATGTCAAGGTCAATATCTTTATGATCCAAATCTTCTTAATACCTTGCAACTCTTCAACCAATGTAAATTCTAATCTAATTCTTAAATATATATAAAGTAAGCTATATGCTTCTTTATATTTCTTCAAGATTGATATATCTATCTTCTTTCTTTCTATTGCTTTCTTTTATCTATCTTAGGAATATTTGAATACTTCTCAATCCATTGCAACTTTTAATCTTGATGCTCTTTCTTTTTTCTTTCTACAATTACACTTTGATGCTATCTTCATTTATTTCTTTTGTTATATATATACTTAGAAGTTAAAATTCTTCTCTATCTTTTGTAGGAAGCTTCTAAAACTTCTGCTTATTTCTTTGCTATCCTTGAAATCTAAAATATTTAAATCTTTAATATACTTCTCTTCCAATATATTTTCAAGGTGACTTTGAATGTCCTTAAATCTTCAAATTTCTATTAATATAGTCGAGTCCTAGTATTCATTGGTTATTCTTCAACTTTGGAAAGACTCTAGTTTTTCTACTCAATATGATCTTAAAATAGAGTCTGAGTCTCTATACCTTAAAATTGGAAAAACTCTTAATTGACTTTATCAAATTAGATAAAATCAATTAATAATGATGGCTAAAATAAACTCTATCAATATGAAGAGATTCTAGTGGTAGCTTTGATACCACTGATGGCTTTGAAAGCCATATGCTACCAAAAAATATCATAGGTTATATCACACAGGTCCCAAATATGAAATAGCCACAATATAATAATGACAAGGTTAAGATGACAATAACATGATCATAATATGAGCAAATTAATATGTAGATCAAGGCTTATAATAAATCAAATAACATTCAATAATATGCTAAAATATGAATTTAAATAGCCTAAATTATTCATGTACTATGCATGAATAACAAACTACAATATTAATTGCTCAAAATGTATATAAACTTTATTACTCCTCTTTCTTATAATTGTATATGATAATAATGATCATTATGCTTGTGATACTTTTTTATGGAGCATTGTCTCCACAATATAGCCATAGTGATATGAATTTTTAAGTACTATACTATAGTTATCAATATTTCAAGTCTCATGACTCTTGGTTTATCTACTTTCCACTTGCATACTTGATGAACACGTGATACTACAACATATGTACACCTATACATGACTATTAAACTTCTATTTATACTCTCTAATATAAGATAATTTTACACATATTTACATTACATATTTGCACTCTTACATATAAGACACCTGTGCACATAGACTTAACCTACATTTGCACTCTATCTCACATGACACTTGTGCATTTCTTGTATATTAAAACTTTACATGACATGTATTTTTCCTGCACATTCACACTTACATAAAAAGGGAAATATAAATCACACTCTAACTATGACTCAACAATAATCTATTATTTGAAAATTTACCATGAAGATACCATGGGGGTACATTAGCAGTACTAAATAATGTAATATACTCCAACATCATCAAATATTCATATATATATTTTTCCAAAAAATTACTTATCTTTTGGAAGTCATATCTTTGCATAGACTTGATTCAAATGATTCTTACACCGTTTTTGTAGAATTGGAAGAGATTTGAAATGAGTGATTATAAAAAATAATACCAATAGTATTTATGGAGATGCAACCATGTGAAGAAAACTATCCAAAACAAGGGTAGTATTAGGACAATGTTTTCTAGATAAACATCTCATTTTTAATTGTCATATCTTTGCAAAGGGGTTTTTGATTTAATTATTCTTGGAATAATTTATGTGAAATTTAAATAGCATAAAAAAAGTGGTCATATGAATTTAACTGAGAAGTATTAAGGGAGATATGACTATATGAGGTCAACCATTTGGAATAAGGGCTATGATGATTGATTAAATCATCAAAAATAAAATTATAGATATCTATCAACTAAGGTTTGGATGATAGGAGGAGCAATGAAGAAATAGGGCATCAACGAGGTGGAACATTCTATATAGATATATATATATTTAGCTAATTTTAATTTATCCCTTCATTATATTAGAAGTTCTACATGCATATTATTGTAGGTTTATTTTTAAAAATTATATTCACTATAGGATATACTAATAAATTTTAGTAGATATCAAGTTATAGTTTCCTTCCCATGGGTCAATTCACAACTATCCCTTGTAGTAGAGATTAGAAAATATCTCATAGATTAGTAATCCTTATTTCTCAATAATAAAATAGTCATTGGTATATTTAATGGGTCTTGGCTAAGGGATTCAGCTATGAGAAAATGGATTGATAGGAGATGGAAGTCTCCAAGAGTAAGTTTTTTCTTTCTTACCAAAGGTTTCTTCCTAGCCATTTTTTGTTCTAATAAGGAAAGATATAGAATATTGAAAAGGGGTCATTGGTATATGGGAAGAGAAAGACTCTTCCTTACCTATCAATATGAAGGCTTTGCACCTATAAACGTAAATCTATCTCTAGTACCAAGCAGGGTCAGGATGTATGGGTTACCTATTGAATTCTAGAAAATAAATATTTTTAAGACAATAAGAAACACTATAGGAGAATTCATTTGGATTTTAGAAACTACAAAATATGGAGTCTTGGCTTTTTATGCCTAGATATTGGTCATGATTGATATCAAAAAATATTTACCTAAATGAATCATTCTTAATTATGGGGGTAATTGTGGATCCAAACAATGGATTATGAAAATATATTTTTTCATATTTAGAATATGTCTTGAGGTGGGACATTTTGAGATATCATTCCCAAAGAAGAGTCCAACAAAAATATATGTAGAAAAATGCAAGAGATATTTACAAATGGATATGGATGAGGATGGTTTTCAGATCCTAGAAAATAGGTCCATAAAAATGAAAGCAAATAAATAGTGGAGATTAGTAAGTAAGAATATTGGAATAAATATCAAATTATTTGAGGCTTTAGCCTAAGATAAAAAAGCAAATCATAGCTTAGATAATATGGTACAATAGGATCAAAATATTAACAAGGAATCATCTACTTAGTATGATCTCAATTTAAGGATGAACATTCCTACTAAACCTAAGAAATGTGTCTCATAAGATTTTGAAGAATCTACTGAAGTACCATGTACCATTTAAGAGAAGGAAAGTGGTAGAGAAAATGTAGTGTTATATTTTAAACTTCTATCATTGATGTGGGAAAATCCATGATTATTATTTTTATTCATTTTCCAAACTTATATAGGCTTCAAGGATGTTAATATTATATTAGAATCTTATCTTACATATCTCCAAGAATGCATAAAGTAAGATAAGATCCTAACAAATAACTATATTAAGCTTAACTCCCTAACAACTTAAAAGCTAACTTAAGCTATATTTGTAGATCATCTAGAAAACTAACAACCTTACCTTCTAGATAACCAACATGAGTGTTGTGGTCTCACATAATACATAGGATAAAATAACACTTAGACTAAGTTTTATAAACAATAAAAATAATCCTATGTCTATCCTTATCATTCTTCTTAGCAAAAAAAGCATTAGACTCCACTGCTTATACAATAAAGTAGGAGAGAACATAGTAGTGTGCAAGTTTCCTAAATGCAGTCCTTGAATTGATGAATAATATATATACCCCTCGTAAGGGTCTTCCCCATCATAGATAGCATATAATCATCTCCTAATACCCTACTCAATCATAAAGATCATACACTCATAATATAATATACTCTAGAGAGTATACAATCATATCAAAGGAATGGAGAAGTGACTACTACTCCAAAGGGAGTAATTAAAAGAAAACAATGCTAAAAAGGGCCATGGTAGTAAATATATTCAATATTCTTTACAAAATGTTTCTTGCTCCTCACATCATTTATGCTTTAAAATTAGAATCATGCACCTCAAATCAATAGTCAATTCTCTTTCTTGCTAAGCATACGCCTCAAAACTATAATCAATTCACTATACAAAAATTTTGAAAGAAAAGAGAGTAAAAAGTAACAAAGGACACAAATCCTTGTGATCCAATACATGATATAAATAAATTCTAATGAGGGATTAACATATTATCATGGCATCCACTAAGTCTGATACACTCAAGGATGAATTCAAGCAACCATAAAAAGATGATATGAAGGATATCATATGGTAAAAATAATAATTAATAATGTCTTGATAGGGCACCCACCATAGCTGAAGCACTCAAAGCCAAGGTTGAAGTAACCATAGGAAGACAAGACAAAGATACTTGATGCCAATATAGAAGGTGGAATAGACTTACAAAGTGCTTGCTAGACTTTAGGAATAAGGAATTACTTGTAGTGATGCAAATCCTTCATAAAGTCATAATGATGGAGACATGACTCCACTTCCAACTAAGAAAGCATAAATAATACATAGACTAAGGTTTAAAAATAATAGACATCAAAATTAATTTATGGTCTCACATAGTACATAGGATAAAATAACACCTATAGTAATGTTTACACATAATAATAAATAATCCTATGTCTATCCTTATCAACCATTAATAAGGAAATGCCATAAAATATGCAAGATAATTGAAAAGCTTCCTTAGCAGAGCCAAGAGAGGATAATCTACTAAAAATGAAAGTTGTGAAAGAACATCAAATAATAGAATAATAATACCTACTTCTAATACCAGCAAGGCAAAAAAGGAAGACCTTCAAAGTTTCAAGCAAGAGCAAACATAGAGAAAGGAACACAATTTAAGTGGATTGAACTCTTTACCAAATAACAATATGATATTTGTAATTTATAGAAGGGGCCAACAATAACTAATAGGGTATCATTTCCATATCAATAATATAATAGGTGATAATACCCCCTCAAAGTAGAGGTGTATTAGGGACCTTTGTTTAAGTAATAAACTTGATATTATTTGATCTAGAAAACTAAAAGGACAAAGAAAGTTTTCAAAACTATCAAAGTAGTATGGAAAAGATATGATTGAGATGTTGTGGATTTAGGAGTGAAATGGATAATTCTAACATGTTGGAATCCAATTAGAACCTCCTATTAAACCATTCATTAAAATAGGTATTGGATAGACTCATTAGTCACATGCTACTTTGTAGATATTCATTTCATCCTTATCAATGTCTATGGACCTACAAATCAGTGAGAAGGATCAAAATTATATATTGGGATTGAGTTCTTTATAAGAAGTAAGGATCAAGAAACCTAAATCACAATCATAGGATATTTTAATTCCATAACCAAGCTATATGAAAAATTAAGGGAACTAGGAAAATAACCCAAAGTATGAGATATTTCTCCACTTTTATTCAAAACAACAATCTATGGAGGTTTATTTTAAAGATAAAAACTATACATGAACCAACAAGAGGATAGGCCAAAACCTGATAGTAAAACATTAATACATATGCATACTCTTAGACTATTGGCTAGATGAAGGGATTTGTGCTAAAATTAGTATCTTGAAAATGATTGGTTCATTTCACTAGTTAGTAGGATTTAAAATGGTGGTGACTGAATTAAAAAATATTTCATATTTTAAATATGAGTAGATGTGGGAGGACCATCCTTAATTTATTGATATGATAGCACTAATATAGAATTCTTCAAGAAACGGTGGGTTGTATACACTTTAAAAATAAATTAAATCAATGACATCTAGTTCAAAAGAATGGAACAAGAACACTTTAAAAAAAAATTAAGAAGAAATAAGAACTAAAAGAGAAAATTTCAAAATTCTAAAAATGTGAGCACAATAATACAAGCTTGGAGGAAAGGAATTTGCTTAGTAAATATTATAATATTTTGAGTAAGGAAGAAATCTTAGAGATCAAAATCTAGACAGACTTGGTTAAAAGGAGATAAAAACACAAATTTTCTTCATATGATGGAAATAGTACAAATATTAGCATCCAAAACAGTATTATTAAATTAGTAGAAGAGGTTTGGATTGAATACCAGAGTAAAATCAGAAAGGAGGTAAGGATTTTTTATTAGAATATTCTAGGATTATAGGAGATTGAAGCTCTTAATGATAAACTACTGCAAGAAGTACCTTTAGTTATAATAGATGAAGACAATAGAAAATTGATGGAGCCTATTACTCTAGAAGAAGTTCATTCATCTATTTTTTCTTTTCATAAGGATAATTTCTTAGGTATGAATGTGCTCTCTTAGCATTCTATAAACATAACTAGGAAATAGTGAAGGATTCTTTATTGGTGGTAGTGGAACAGTCTAGGGTAAAATAGTACATGCCTTATAAAATAAATGCATAATATCTTACCTTGGTTCCAAGAAAGGAGGATGCAAAATTGTTAGATTTAGGCCTATAAGCCTATGTAATATGGCATACAAGATAATATCCAAAGTGATGTCATAATAGTTAATACCACTATTAGAAAAAATTATTTAATAAGAGCAAGAAGGACTTGTTAAAGGGATAAATATTATGGATGATATTATAGTAACTTATAAAGTAATGCATTCAACAACTTCTAGAAAATATAGAGAAATGATCGAAAAACTTGATATGAATAAAGCCTATGAAAAGGTTAAATACAATTTTTTTAGAAATATTAGAAAATTTTGGATTTGAAAATAAATAGGTCAGATGGATTAAATATTTTGTCTCCATAGTATCATATTCAATGCTGGTCAATGGGCTAGTAACAAAATCATTTAAATCCAAGAGGGGTTTTAGGCAAGGAGATTCTTTATCACCATATTGTTTCTTATTATGGCAGAGGTACTAGGAAGGAACTTGAAGAAGGCATATAAATAGCTAATAAGTAGACTTAAGGCTAGTAATAACATCTACAATATCACTTATCAACAACTTGTAGGTGATAAAACTCATTTTTGGGAGGGTAGACAAAGAAAAAGCCAAATATTTGAATAATGTATTAAAGGAATATGAAAGAGTGTTAGGGGATAAAGTTAATAAGAAAATATCCAAAATTTACTTCCTAAACACTCCAAGTATAATAACATCAAGGATAAATGGGTAATTTTAAATGGAGGCAATTTTTCCAACAACATATCTAGGGATACCCTTATTTGAGGGGAGAATGAGGATAGAATTGTGGAATCCAGTTATAAGTAAAGTTTAAAATAACAAGGTTATAGGTCATTCCAACATATTATATGTCCTTGTATATTATGCCAATATTGATAGAAAATTTTTAATATATTATGCAATTATTTTTGTGGCCAAGATTACATAATAAAAGGAAATTTTATTTGGTGAAATGAAGCAAGGTGTGTGATGATAAAACTAGGGGAAGACTTAGTTTAAGAGTACTTACAAATGTAAACTTACCTCTAAAGGGAAAATTAATTTGGATATTGCATAAAGAGATTTAAAGACAATGGAAAATAATTTTTTCTAAGTACATTGAGCCTAATAACCTAAGCTTAATATTTACTACATTCTCATTACCAGATAGTTCTACACTATGAAACAATTTTAAAAAACTCAATTGATCTAGTGATCAAAGGTCTAAGATGGATGGTGGGAATTGAAGAAAAAAATATATTTGGATGGATACTTGTGATAACAAACCACTAAATCTAGATCCAATTTTGAAACCATGTACTAGATTACTTCAAGATAAATATGGTTATAGGTTTTCAAACATTAAGTACAAGGATCAAGAAGCAAGATACAAATGCAAAGAAGATTTTTTTACAAGTAAATGAGCCATTGTTGTTGGGAGGTAGTTTAGCATAAAGATAAGAATACTGATTATTTTGAGAAGAGTCGATGATAAGCTGATTTGGGAGTTGAAAAACTCAAGAGAATATACAAACAGAAGTGGATATAATGTAAAGCACCAAAAAAATATAAAAACTGCAAGAATAAGAGATGTTTGGGATAGCCTAAATATTCCAAAAGTTAAATTGTTTGTGTGGCTAGAAGGTCATAGAAAAACAATTCCATGGGGTCAACTAATGAAAAGGGGTTTTTATGGCTCCTTACAATGTGTTCCATGTAAAGAGGAGGAGAGTATAAACCATCTCTTGGGATATTCAATAGTCTAGGAACTATGACAATAGTTTCTTAATATACTTGGTAAATGCATGGTAATGAATAGTAAAATTGAAGAATGATTAAAGTAATGGTAAAGCATTTTTAAAAGTGAGGCATTACATACAATCTAGGATATATTAAAAGATACAAAACTTTAGACTATATGGCTAGAAAGAAAAGGAAAATTATATAAATAAAAGGAAAGTAATTTGAAGGTAATGAAAAGGAAGGTTTTTTTATCCATAGAGGAGTCTAAACCACCCCTATAAACTTACCCAATCCCGAATATTGAATTAGAGAGCCTTGATAGATGGAGGCAAGTCAAATTATGATGTTGGGTACAAGGGAGAAAAAATAAGGAAAATAATATAAAGTGAAAGCCACAAGAAGTGGAATTGATCAAATTGAATTTTGATGAAGCATATAAAGAAAACATACGACCGATAGGAGGAGGGGGAGGATTAATTAGAAATAATAGGAGTGAGATTTTATCACATTTTGCTTTCAATGGTGGATTTAAGACAAATAATGAAGTTTAAGCTATTAAAATTGAACATGATATTAATATGAAATGAAGAGATCTAAACATAATAAGGAGCAGTAAAATAAATATGTAAAAATAAAACAAGAGAATAACAAGGGAACCCCTCCTTAGGGGATGTCCAAACATACCACTTTTTTACATTAGCAATCTCAAATAAATACTACATTACATCTTCTACAAGGCAAACCCTAGCATCTGTCACTACCAACTCATATGTGCATGCAAGGTGACACCTCATCCTTACATACACATTGACACCTCATCCTTGGACTTTGACCCATATTTAAAAAGTGAGATTATATAGGCATTTTAATGAAAAAATTCTCCTCTTAATGACATATTTGTAATTTTGCAATATAAATAATTATTTTTTGACACAACCCTTTATGGGCACAAGCTAAAACCAGTCATTCCAAATATAAGTAGTGTTAACCTAGTTACTACCAACCTCTAGGCCTATAACGTCCACCAACTATATCTGGTCATTCTGATGCAGCTCATTCCCAAAAGTTCCACAAGAACTATGCAAGGTTGCAGCCAAAGATCTCCTATAGAATTAAAATTTAAGATGCACAATAACAAATAATAGCAAGCACAATATTTTATTGCCTTCAATCTGATTACAACACTTCTGGAAATAATAATAATACTGATTGGAAAGGAAAAAAGTCCAAAAATTGAAATTACAACACTTCAACACCTCTCCACACATTCAAGGTTGCATATATAAATTGAAATACATTTGATAAATTATCAAAATTAGTCTAAACACACAAAACAAGCTGATAAATTGTTCAAAATATAATCTAAGAACCTCTTGTGAGCACAAATCTCAACTGGGTGCCTCATAGTTTTCACCTACAATCAACCCTGTAACATGTAATTTCACAATCTGCCCTTCTATGCTTGTATTCTAAGCAATAAAAAAAGGTGATATTCAAGTGTATTCCCAGCAAATAATGCCTTCTCCCAATCCAGGTCGTAGTTTTTTCTGTCTCCCTCCTTTTACCCCAAAATTGCCCATAAAATCTAGCTTAATCTTTTTCTCTTCCACCAATGAAATGTGGAATTTTTAAAATTTTACTACCAGGTTGTACTCCACTCCTTCATGCATTTGTAACAGAAAAATAAACCACTCCAAACACCAATTAAAATATTAGTTAATTCTCTTTATTCTAGGTGTGGAGATTTAGAAGGTGGTCAAAATCCTGAAAAAGCAAAAAAAAACACCTCGTGCTTTATTTTTGCCCTCAACAAAAATTGGCCAAGAAAAAAATACAAGTCATTAAATATTGGCCACATGAATTTAATTAATAAAATATGCCTTGAAAACCAAAAATCAAAAGCAAACAAAGCACCAAGCCAAAAATTTAAAGCAACTAAACTTGGGAAAAGCATGATTGCTTTATTCCTAGAGATGCTCCTGCATCAAACACCCCGGGTAGAAGAATGTTTCATGACAATGAACTCATGAAAATTCAAATTATGGTCTGAAACCATGCTTGAGAAGCTCATGAGAAGCCACCCAAGTTGCCTCTTCCATCCCTTTTCCTTTCCATCGGACCAAGTATTCTTTGTACTCCTTCCCATGAGTCTTTGTGGTGTAGGTAGTGGTTGATATAACCCTATGTTTTGACTGCTATCCTTGGCATATTGACATATCTGACATCTTTGAACCATTTGTTGCACATCCCTACCCATTCTTGTCCAATAATAATATTCCTTTAGCTGCCCCAATATTTTATCCACTCCAAAATGACCTCCTAGCCCACCACCATGCTTCTCCCTCATCAAATTGTCTCTCATGGATCCTCTTGGAATACATAGTTGCTTCCATTTAAAAAATAGACCTTCTTGGATAAAATAATCCAACCACTTGGTTCTATATTCTTCAATGGGGAACTTACAAGCTTCCCATGCTTCCTTAAATTCCAAATCTTCCTCATACATACTCTTCATGTTCTCAAATCCAACAACACTAAAATCTATCTTACTCAATAGAAAGCACCTCTTACTTAGAGCATCCACCACTCTATTACTCTTTCCACTACTATGCTTGAGTAAAAATGAATAAATTTGAATAAACTCAATCTATTTCATGTGTCTTTGATTTAGCGTACCTTGGTTGTTCACATATTGAAGGGGATGATGATCGGTATAAAGAACGAACTCCTTAGGTAGAATATAATGCCTCCACTTCTTGAGAGCTTGAACAATGGCATAAAAATATTGATAATAGACTGAGTATTTCTTCTTAGCATCATTTAATTTCTCACTAAAGTATGCTATTGGTATTCCCTCTTGACTTAAAAAACCTCCTATTTCTGCTCCACTTGCATCACAATCAACTTGAAATACTTTATCAAAATCGGGTAAAGCAAGAATGGGTTGTTTGGTTACCTTTGCCTTCAAAATTTTAAAACTTTTCTATACTACTATTGTCCACTTGAATGCTTTGAATTCTCCCTTCATGGTTTCAGTTATTTGGGCACATATGCTACTGGAATTTTTGATAAAATTTTAGTAGAAAATTGCTAAGCCATGGAAACTTCGTGATTCAAACATACTCTTGGGTGTAGGCCAATCAATGATTGTTTGTACCTTGGTTGGATCCATTCATAAGACCTCATTTGAGATCACAAATCCTAAGTAAACCAGATCCTCCATAAATTCACACTTCTTAAGATTAACCAGCAACTTTTATTCCCTAACCTTTGGAGGACAGTCCTAACATGCTCCAAATGTTCATCCTTTTCCTTTCTAAAAACCAATATGTCATCCAAGTAAATAATAACAAAATTACCTAGGAAGGGTTTGAACACTTCATTCATCAATATCATAAATTTACTTGGGACATTTGTGATTCCAAAGGGCATGAAAATCCATTCATATAACCCCTCGTTTGTTTTGAATGCAGTTTTCCACTCATCTCCTTCTCTAATCCTGATTTGAATGTAGCCACTCTTCAAATAATTTTTTGTAAAATATTTAGCTCCACTTAGATAATCCATTAGATCATCCATTCATGGTAGAGGAAACCCATATTTTATGGTAATCTTAGTTATGACCCTAGAATCAATACACATACTCCCCATCCTTCTTTGGTGCCAAAACTGCTAGAACAACACATGGGCTAAGGCTCTCATGAATTAACCCCTTGTCAAATAGCTCTTGTACTTGCTTATTCAACTAATTTTTTTTAGGACTCATCCTATATGATGCCTTGTTGGGTAAACTTGCTCTAGGTATCAATAAATGCAATGGCTAATGCTTATCAATGGTGGAAGACCATCCGGTAACTCCTTCATCATAATGTCACCATATTCTTGCAATATCTCCTTGATTTCTATGGGTAGTTCTTCTTCTTCTTTCGCTGTCCCCACTTGTTGAGATTTTCCCACCAATGCATAACACAAATCTTCTTCTTGTATCTCCTTTAGAAATTGCTTTTCGATGAGAACACACACTTGAGCATTGTTGCCCTCTTTTTCCCTTTGCTCTTTCATTGGTTTCATAAAAAAAATTCTGCCATATTTGGTGATAGTATAGGTATTGGCAACCCCATCATGAAGAGCTCTTCTATCAAATTTCCATGGACTTCACAACAAAATATGACAAGCATCCATAGGTATAACATCACAAGTTATTTCATCATGATAATTGCCAATCTAAAAATTAACTTTGCATTGCTTACCAACCAAAAGTTGATGCCCTTTTTGTAGCCAAGTGACCTTGTAGGGGTTTGGATGATCGGTTGTCTCCAATTTCAGCTTCTCTACCATTTCTTGGGACACTAAATTATCAGTGCTATCATTGTCCACAATTACATTGCAACACTTTCCATGTGACTTGCATACAATCCTAAATAGACTTCTCCTTTGTGTGTCTTCTATCGGTTCTTTCTCTGGCTTGAGGAGCACTCTCTTCAATATAAGAGCTTCTCCATACTCTGCTTCCACTTACTCTTGTCCATCATATTTAGCATCTATGGCCAAACATTTCCATGTATTTGTT
The DNA here is from genome assembly GCA_028583015.1 of Wollemia nobilis. Classification (NCBI taxonomy): domain Eukaryota; kingdom Viridiplantae; phylum Streptophyta; class Pinopsida; order Araucariales; family Araucariaceae; genus Wollemia; species Wollemia nobilis. The sequence goes on along the minus strand of JAQPPZ010000887.1, from coordinate 5,173 downwards.
CTTCTTGTTTCCTATTGAATGAGAGGATGTCCTTGCTCTCCGTAATTATAACAAGTACCCAAAAATCCTCTTCCCCTTCCATAATATCCTCTTCCTCTTGTTGTTTCACCTCTTCCCCTTGAGCTATCTCCTCTCCCTCTATTGTTCCAATTTAAATTATTTTGTGACTAGCTAGTCTCTTCATACTTTTATGGCTGCCCTCTTCTGTACTGACAAATCCTCTACCCCTAGATGGTTTGCCCCTTACTATTAGACTTTCTTCTTGTCTTCTTGCTAATTTTTCTTCTGCCTTGAGGGCATATTTATAAGCCTCTTCCACTATCTTCAACCGAATTAGACTAAGCTCATCTTGAATGGTGACTTTCAACCCATTGATATATCTAGCCACCTTCTCCTCATCTTCATGAACACATCCTGCTCTTATGGTTAATCTATAGAATTATTATGTGTAATCAACCACACTCATGTCCTTTTGTTTTAAGTTTTTCAAGGTCTTTAACAAGTTCAAGTGATAATATGAGGGCATGAATTTACTCTTCAACTTGATGACCATTTTATCCCAAGATTTTATCTTTTCTTTGCCTTTCCTTTGCCTCTCCATCTGCATTTGCTCCCACCATAAGGAATCATATCCTTTGAGCTTTGTGCAATCATATTTAACCTTATTTTTATCTTCTGTGGATTCAAGGTCAGAGTAATTATCCATATCTGTTATCCAATCTATAAGCTCCTCTAGCTTCAAGCTCCCACTAAAATTAGGGACATCCATTTGGGCTTGCTTCCCATCCTTGAAAATGCCTTTAGAAATCTATCTTCTGCCTCATCCTACACTTCTACATCTACTTCTTCAATGACTTCCTCTTCATCTTCATCACTAATATCTTCAATAGGCACCCCTCTTCTCTATGATGCCTCCATGGCTTCCATCCTAGCCATCATTCTCCTCATGTCTTCTCTCAATGCTGTCATATCTTCAACTATGGGAGCTATCGCTCTACCACGCCCCCTATGCGTCATTACATCAAATACTTTACCTACAACCAATAATTTTCAAAAACAACCAAGATCCCAACCTGGATCTGATACCACTTGATGCAACTCAACCCCAAAATTTCCACAAGAACTATGCAAGGTTGCAACCAAAGATATCCTATAGAATTAAAAAATTAAAATGCACAATAACAAATAATAGCAAACACAATATGAGAAATCAAGGGCTCTGCTAGGATTTGATGAGGAAAAACTACTCTGCTAGGTTTTGATGAAGAAAAACAACTCTACGGGAATGGCAGCAACTTTCAAAGGAAGTTTGAAAAATTGGAGGAATGTCGTGATGGCATCGGGTCCGGCATAGAGAGTGCATGCTCGTGATGTTTTTCATCTGAAAATGACTAGAAGGAATAGGATTTTCTAGTGCATGTCGAGAACTGCTTGTTAAAGAACAATGGATGTTTGGAACGATGTGAATCCAAGTCAGTTCTAGCGGTTCAACCAGACTCGATGGCGAAAGACGTGGAGTATCTAACCAAACATGCCCTTATTGGTAAACTTTCGGACATCTAAATTTCTCTCCCCTTTGTGGAGGCTTGGGTCAGGAAGACTTGGAATCCTAAAGGTGATGTGGAGGTGATGCTGAGTGCGAATAACTATTTTATGGTGGTTTTCTCTTGTATTGCAGATCATAACAAAGCATTTGAAGGGGGTACTTATTTATATAACCAAGTGGGACTCTTTCTTAAACCCTAGCATGTGGGTTTTAACCCATCAAAGGAGCGACCGTCGCGGGTTCCAGTATGGGTGTGGCTTCCATGGCTCCCATTGGAATTTTGGAGAACTGATATCTTGCATAAGATTGTCCTTCTACTTGGGAAGCTGGTTAGACCATCACAATATATAATGGATAAATATATAATCTCTTTTGCTCATATTGTGTTGAAATTGACTTAAATAATCCTATTCCAGATTCTATTGAAATACAATTTGGATCAACTACATGGGTTCAAAAACTTGACTATGAAGCTCTTCCATTTTGTTTTTGGATTTACCGTGAATATGACCACCTGCAAAGAAAATGCCCTAAGTTTGTCCCACCCGTGGCTTCAAATCATGGGCCCTCTCGATCTGGACAAAGTTTGGATAAATGAAAAGCCCCGATAAAGTAAGGGGAATGGGATAAGGAAGGTTTTGTTCTGGTAAAAGCCCGAAATAGAGGACAAAGGGAAAACAAAGACCTTAAGGATAGCCAACCAAATTCTCTACTCAACTATTTTGAAATATTAGATGATCTTGATCAGTGCATGGAGATACCTGAAACATCACTACCTGATGCAAATATAACAAGGCCGAATCAGATGTCTCTTCTTGAGGGGGAACTTAAGGAATCAAATCTAGGGGGTTTAAATGAAGAACAAAAGGCTTTGGATCTAAGTATAGGGGACATGGTTGGGTCTAGCCCTATAAGGGAAACTATTTTGGAAAGTGGTACAAATTTAGTTATGCCCTCTCCTACTCAGGAACTGATGTAGTCATCCTTGGACTGCAAAACTCCTACGATGTTGGGATTGCAGCAGAAAATAATTTAAAATTTTTTTCGAATAAGAATATGAAGGTGGGTCAGAAGAAGGACCAAGATAAAATTAAGTTAATGGGGGAGAATTTGGTGGAGTCAGGTTTGGTGAGAACATTGGACTCCCATTTTTATAATCCCCAAAAATTATTATCCTCTCATGGAATGTAAGGGGTTGAACAACATCCCTAGACAAAAAGTTGTTTGTGATTTGGTTTGTGTGCATTCTCCGGATGTGGTGTTTATTCAGGAGACTAAATTGGATATTGATAGTATGTTCAATATTGCTCCCAAGTTGTGGATAAGGGGGCAATGCCAGTGTATTGGTGCATGTGGATATGCTGGTGGTGTCGCTTGTTTATGGGATCCGATTAAGATATCCCCTCTTACTTGGATTTCCAGTAGATGGTCTATTTCGATGGTCGGGCATGATAATGAATCTGGTGAAACCATACTACTTAAAAATGTGTATGCTCCTATTTATTACAATGGTAAAGTGAATTTGTGGGAGCACATTTGCTTTCTGAGAAGTTTGGTTCCCCTGTACCCATGGATTTTGGCTGGAGACTTCAACTCTATCACTTTTTTGGAGGAGAAATGTGGTGGTGTGGACCGTTTCAAGAATTTTTCTTCTGTCTTCAGTGCTCATATCTAGGCCCTAAACTTGGTTGACATAAAACTAGATAATGGGATATTTACTTGGCACAATAGAAGGTGTGGGGAAGCTTCCATCTCAGAGAGACTAGATAGGTTTTTGATATCCATTTATTAGATGGGTAATAACATAAGTGCTAGTTCTATGATTTTGGACGGTAGGGGATCTGATCATTGGCCTATCAAACTCTCTACTTTGGAGTTAGGGCTAAAAAATAATCCCTCATTTAAGTTTCAACTTATGTGGCTTTGTGATCCTAAACTTCATGATTTCATGCAAGGCTGGTGGACCACTCGTAAACCTCCTCATGGCACCGCTATGTATTCCTTTATGAAGCGACTATAATTTGTAAAATATAAATTGAAGAGATGGAATAGACTGAATTTTGGGAACCTTTCCTTGGCTAAGTTGGCAGCTCTTAGGAGGATGGAAGAAGCTTCAAGGAAGATTAGAGACCAAGGATTCACGAAGGAGCTTCTTGTTGAGGAATCTGAGGCTGTGAAAGACCTTGCTGAATGGGAACTGAGGGAAGAATTTGTTTGGAAACAAAAAGCTCGAGTAGATTGGCTTCAGGAAGGGGATAGGAACACATTCTTCTTTTATAAATTAGTTAAGGCTCATCGTAATGGTAACCTGATTACCTCTCTTGTGAATTCTTAGGGTGCCCTGCTCTCTTCAGGGATATTTCAGAAGAGACTAAGAGGTATTTTTCCTCTCTTCAAGGAGGACTCCCTATTAGATGATGATAATGAAAAGATTATTCTAAACTGTATTCTAGCGATTGTTTCTAGAGAGATGAATGAGCACTTGATGGGTCCAATTTCCCTTGAGGAGTTGGAAAATGTTGTATTCAAGATGAAAAAAGGAAAATCCCTAGGCCCAGATGGGTTCTCGATTGAGTTTTATTAAGAATTTTGGGATATAATCAAATTTGATCTTTTGGAGGTGCTCCACGAGTCCTAAAAGAACAAACAGATGCTAAGGGCCCTAAATGCTACCTTTGTGGTGCTTATACCCAAAAAAGAGGGAGAAAATTCCTTGGATATGTTCAGGCCCATTGCTCTCTGCAATGTTGTGTATAAGATCATGATAAACAAAATTTCTAAGAGGCTAAAGATATGGTTGAGCAAAATCATCTTTGAGGAGAAAGGAGGGTTTGTTTTTGTCCGAAAAATCTTGGATGGGGTTGTTATTGCTATAGAAACTATTCAATCGATGGAAACTTCTAAGGAGAAAACTATGTTCATTAAGTTGGACATGGCCAAAGCCTATGATCGGGTCAGATGGTCCTTTCTTTAGAAAGTTCTTGCTGCTTTTGAATTTGAGGAGGAATGGATTAGATGGGTGATGAGCTGTGTTTCTTCTTCCTCATTCTTTGTTCTTGTTAATAATGAGCCATCAAAGTTGTTTGAGGCCTCAAGGAGATTGAGGCAAGGAGATCCTTGTTGTGGGCCAACAAGGTTAACTTCTTTCCTAATTTTGTCACATGCCCATGCATTAATTTATCAACCCAGGGAGCTTCGTAAACTTGTGAAGGGTCTGGAACGATATTTCTTACAATACCACTTGAGATGAGTCCGCTAATTCTACTATTGGGGGGTGTTTTCAAAATGGTTGTCAATCATTCATGCACTCCTCAATAATTTACGTAAGAAGAAAATAATTAAATCTACGAAAATGAAATATTCACATATTCCTAAAATTGAATCTACTGCAAATATTGAAAATAGCAATGTGGTAAATGATCCTGTCGCAGTTAAAATTGTTTGATAATGTTGAGAGCTTGAGGGCTTCTCGATACTAGCTGCTCTTTGGCTGGACTGTATATTTTTGAGAGGATTGAGTATGCCGGGTATAGATTGTGGCATACCAATCCAGCTGTGATATGATGTACATATATTTTGATATATATATATATATATATATGATTTTTTTGTGATATGACTTGTCCA
>JAQPPZ010000885.1:0-37191 GCA_028583015.1 Wollemia nobilis | reverse complement strand
CACGATTTCGTGACATGTTGCATTTTCGTAGGCGAAAAGCAAAGAACAGTGCTAAGGCAGAAAAGCGTCACGATTTTGTGACATGTTTCGATTTCGCTGAGGCTTGCGGAGAAAAGTGTATGGCAGTGAAAAGTGTCACGATTTTGTGACATGTTCCATTTTCGTGGCTACAAGCGAAGCAGAGTGCAGGGAAGCGCAAAGTGTCATGATTTCGTGACATGTTCCATTTTCATGGCTACAAGCGAAGCAGAGTGCAGGGAAGCGCAAAGTGTCACGATTTCACGACATGTTCCATTTTCGTGGCTACAAGCGAAGCAGAGTGCAGGGAAGCGCAAAGTGTCACGATTTTGCGACATGTTCCATTTTCATGGGTGCTGGCGAAGGAGAGTTGTACGGAAGCGAAGAATGTCACGATTTCGTGACATGTTCTATTTTCATGGGTGCATGCCAAGATAAGGTCGAGGAGGCTGAAAATGTCGCAATATCGCGACAGGTCAGGTTTTTATGGTCAACAGTCTAGAAAAAGTCAAATGGGCATAAATGTCACGATATCGTGACAGGTAACAGTTTGGCGGGTAAAAGCCGAAGGAGCATGCACAGTGACAGGTGTCGAAAAAGTGTAAAGGAAAAATCATGCAGCCAGTTACGTAAGAGTTAACTGGAGTCAGATCTGCAGTTACACAGTGACAGGTGTTGAAAAAGCATTCGAACAGCTGTGTTTGCAGAATTCGAACAACCACATATGGAGAATCGAAAATGCATTCGAACAGCCATATATGCAGAATCATAAACGCCTTCTAACAGTCATATTTGCAAAATTTGAACAGTCGCATATGGAGAAGATAAAATGCAATCGAACAGCCATATATGCAGAAACGTAAACGCATTCGAACAGTCGTATTTGCAGAATTCGAATAGCCGCATATGGAGAAGAGAAAAGAATTCAAACAGTCGCACAAGCAGAATAAAAATTGCATGCACGCAGAGAAAGGAATTCGAATAGTCAGAGTATGTCATTCGACTACATGCAAAATTAGAAAAGTCATAGAAGACGAGGAGTCTCGATGAGGAAAAGGGGTTATAAAAGTACAATCGTGCAGAGATTCAGGTTGCTGCTATTAGAGTGAAATTACTATGAAAAGAGGGTTAGAAGAGGGCCAAGAGAGAAATAAGCAGAGTCGTGAGAGTGTGCAGAGTTTGTTTAATTGCAGACCAGTCAGGGTCGTGTAAACAATGAAGACATTTTTATGTCATTATAATTGCTCAGAATTGCAGTCCAAGTTGGTGCTTGGTACTAGGGGTTGGTGCTCCTATCTGTTGCAACATAAAATTAAGGGGTTGGTGCTCCTTCCAGTAGATGCTGGTAAAGTGTTTGTAAAATTGGTATTTTGCAAAGACTGGATTTGTATTAGAGTCCAAGCAGTCATTTTTGAGAAGTAGTCAAATTGGTGAACCTCGTTATATTGTGTGTTGTGGTGTGTTCTCTTGTTCAATTTGCTTTTCTGGTTTTCAAGTTCTCTTTGCTTCAGTTTTAAATACTGTAGAATTGAATTTTAATAGCTACACTGATTCACCCCCCTCTCAGTGTCATTGTGTGAATATCAACAACCACAGATCTTGACAGACCACCTTCCACCATTTTTGTCTACAATCTCTGTCACAGCTTTCATCTGCATTTAATTCACAAGAGCAGAAATCAGGTACATTCTTTCTATTATATAAAGCCTATAAACAAACCCAATTTTTTAATCCCTTAGTGGTACATTCTTTCATTTGTCCTAGACTGTCAACGATATCATACTTCAAACTTCAAAACTAAGGAACTGTACATAGTACTTCGAATGTAAAATGTTGAAACAAGTTTGGGCCCCTTTTCAAAGGGGCTTATCTTAAATCAGAAAGTTTCGACAAGAGTGAGAATATTTGTTAGAGATCCATAAAGCTGTACGTAACATGATTTTAAAAAACTATAAACAAATAAAAAATAGTAAATAGATACCCTTTACATTTGGTGGTAGAATCGATTGGGATTCCACAAGCTTGAGCGATTGCAATGTAAGTGGAAGCGTCCACCACGCCTTGACGAAGACAAGTGCAGAAACACTTATCCTCACAAAAACTTCTCAGAGATGTACAGCATTTAGTAGAGGGGTGGCTCTTCTGAGAGCCGACGCAATCCATCAACAATACTGGACTGCACACCTGCCGAGTACGGGGCGCAGCGGCCCCATTAAAAAGCCCAAACCAATAATAAAAATACAGAAGACAAAATCCCATAATCACCCCGCCCTTCAAATTCATGCTTCCTTCCATAACCATACGTTAGACCTGCAATGCTCAAGGAGAGGAATTACTTGGAGCAATGGGTGTAAATTGCAATAAATATACTCTGTGGTGAGGTGAAGTAAAATATGATGAGCATTGTATTTGAGCTGTGCGTGTGAAATAAATGCGACGTGTATGGGTGTAAAGGTGACGCTGGGGCCTATCAATCAATCAATTATGAAGAATTTTGAGCTTTAAGGAGAACGGAAAATGAGTCTTTTTCGGAAAGGAAGAGTTAAAAAGTGGAGCAGGAGAAACAAATTTTGTAGGTATAGATCAGGCTGTCATTAGTTGGAGTAAAGCCGGATGCGAAGGCTTTGGAAAAGGCCCGTTCATACGTTCCAGGCTGCTGCGTTAAATCGAGGTAGGAATCACTTTAAGTTAAATAAAAACATTGCTTCATTTTGAGTCCAAGTTTTGTTTTCATGTTTGGAGGTGGGCATGGGGAGTAAACAGAGCTTTCCATCGTGCTGTCTAAATTTCATTTTGAGGATAAAAATTTAGTAGTTTTTAATCTTAATAAAATAATAATAATAATTATTATTATTATTATATATATTTTTATTTGGTTATTGTAAAAATTTTTTATGATTGATGTAAAAGGTTCAGCAGTCTTTTCTCAATCATAACTTTGCTTAAAACTCAAAGTTATACTTATCAATACGGAATTTAAGATAAAGCTACCACACACCTACACCTACACCTAAACTATAATAATAACAACTATTATTAAATTAGATTTAAAAAAAATTTCAAGAGTATTTCAAAGGGTTTTGAAAATTTAAATTTTTTAACAATTTAAAAAAGAAAGCCCAAAAACGACTAAGATCACATATAAAGGAATCCCATTGCATCTGATATAAAGGGATCGACTGCAGAAACTAGAACCAATCTCCAAGAGAAATACTGAGGAGATATTCAGCAACCATCCTTACCGTCAAGTACATATATTAAAATTTGAAAAACTTAAAAGTCTCACTTGAATTTTAAAATAAAGATTTGAAAAACCTTCCTCTATAACAAATAGATACAAACTTGAATATAACTGTCCAGCACTAACCATCAAGGTGCTGCTCAAATTTAGATTAAAAAAGACTTTTCCTTTGGAAAGAAAAAAATGAAAAAAAAAATGAGAGAACATGCATTCAACCATGAAAAATCAAACTATAACTCTATAGGAACCAAAATTTCTGTGTAAACAGAAGGATTCAAATCTTCAAAATCCAGAATACAGAGATTTTAGCCTCAATACTAGAAACAGTTAGAAAAATATTTTTTCCAAACAAGTTAATCTCAAACAATAAGTCATCTTAAAAAAAAAATAAAAATTCTAAAAAAAGATCAAGACAAAGATCTCCTTAAAATAGTTCCCAGGATTTATAAACACTAACTTGAATTCGAATTATGGAGAAGGATTTATAAACACTAACTTGAATTCGAATCATGGAAAAGGAGACCCCTATTACCCTTGAGGAATGTGACCCTAATGGTACCATCCATTATACATTGCATTACTTCCACCAAAAAAAATCTTAAATTTATTCTTTTAAAATTAAAAATTTTAAATTATAAAACTAATACCATTTATAATAAAGGTTTTAAATTTTTACATTAATTAAAAATACAATTATCTTACCTAGGAAAATTACAATAAACACGAACAAAACTTCATACCTACTTATCCAAGCTTTGAGTGTTTGCATTAAATCCTTCACCATGTATGAAGTCATCTCTGTACAACCTTAATTTTTTTATTTAAATATAATTAATATTAAAAAGAAAACTTTTAGTGATTTAATATATATTTTTTAAATAATAAAAGTATAATGGATGACATAATTAGAGTAACATTTTTGTGGTACAACAAAAATTTCCTCGCTGTGATCCATAAATAAAAATCAATCCACTTACTACTAAGGTGTATTTATTTAATATAATCTAAGTGAATTTATTGACAAAGACAAAATAGCATCTCAATGCTGTGATCCATAGATAAAAATCAATCCACTTACTGCTAAAGTGTATTTATTTAATATAATCTAAGTGAATTTATTTACAAAGACAAAATAGCATCTCAAACATTTCAAATATAAAAATCAATCCACTTACTGCTAAAGTGTATTTATTTAATATAATCTAAGTGAATTTATTGACAAAGACAAAATAGCATCTCAAACATTTAAATTTGAAAGAAGATAGAATATAAATTTCTTTTCTTTATTGTCATATTCTATGATTAAAATTTCAATGCAAGTTAATACCCCTCTTTATATATAAAGTTTAGATAAATACAATATAACCTTTTCTTTTCATTTAGACCTAATTTAACCATATTCAAAAATAATTTTATACTCATACAATTCTAATTTCTTTATTTAAAAAAACTTAATATTAATATTTTTTTGTAAGAATGGTTATTTATTTATTAAATTATTTTTTAAGTAATTTAATAAATATTTTTTTAAGTGAACGAAATGTTTTTAGTTTAATTGTTGGAATAAATAGTTGATGTAGTCCACACCAAAATTCAGACCTGATATTAAATAATTTAATATAACTAAATGGATGTAAAAAAATACAATTCTTTCAAACCCTTATAAAAAAAATTAATATAATCTAAATAAATTTAATAACAAAAACTAAATAACAGATCAAACATTCAACTTAGAAAATATAACTTTAAACATAAAAAAATAAAATATAACCTCCCCACTCATATAAAATGAACCAAAAAAAAATTATATACATAATACTCCTATCTTAAAAACGAGACTCTCTGTATAATTTGTGGTATGGTAATGAACCTATAGTAAATATTTCATGATGATTACATCCGTCATTCCTTATCGTAAAACGGTAAACTTGGCTTCTTTGCCATCTGAAGGTTAAACTTTCGACCACACAAAAGTTATTCAAAATTTCTTGTTTTGAGTGTCCATCTTAATTAGTGGTTGCTGGAATGCTTTTATGAAGTGAAAATGATTTAAAATTTAAATGGATCCTCTGGCTCACATAAGATATTTTAAATGTTTGATACAAATATCTTTTGATCATAGTTGAATTTAAACAGATTGTGAGAGTTGTATGTTTTTAAAGATAAAATTAATAAGATTTAGATTGTGGAATAAATCAAACTAAAACAATGGTTTATATTTTTGATGTTTTTTTGAACGTATAGATGAATACGGAAAAGTGTGTGGGCAAAATAAAGTTGACTGATGTCATTTTCTAAACTTATAAAAAAACAAAAGAAAGAAAAGGTAATATTTATGACCGTTCTTCTCTTTTATCTCTCCCTTTTAGTTGTACAACGATACTGTATATATATATATGAATTAAGACAATAAAAAATGGCAATATTTATGTCTGGTGCACTTTTTCTCTCTCCTTTGTGCATTTATATTATATGGATCTTTTGCCCTTTTTAGTTGTGCATCTATATTATATGCATCGTTTTCCCTTTTTAGTTGTAAAAGTATACTATATCCATCTTTTTCAGGAAACTGACAAGTTTATTTCGATTGCCAAAATGGTGAATCAGCAGAGATGAGGTTTAAGAAGAAGTTCAATTTAAGTGTTTTTTTTACTAAAGAGGATTTTGAAAGGTCTCTTACGACCTTAAACAACAGTTTCCAAAAGGAGTACAAAGCACAAAAAAAAATAGGGAGGGTTTTGAAAGATGTTTCACAACCTTAAGCAATAGTTTCGAGTAGAAAATTAAATTACAAAAATCATTCAAAGGAGAATAACCAACATCCACCAAACAAAATAATAGAAATACACACGTTGGCCGGTTGTACCACACAACACTAACAACTCCATCTGGAAAGAACAATGACAAAGAACACAACCACACCCTTGAGTATCTCATCAACAGACAACAAAACCATCAGATATGACAAAACCAACCACCAATCCATACAAACAACAAAGGACCAAGAGCGGTAGAAAAATTAAAAAACTAAATAGTTTTGTTTTTATTATAAACTAAATATAGATTATTTAGATAAAAGATATTGGTTTTTTAGTCGAGATCTGAGTTTAGTTTAAGTTCATTTAACTTGATTTTCATAAGTTAATAGTTGTTTAATTTTAATAAAAAAATTAACGAAATATTTAAAATCCAAATATAAAAGTACAATATTATATCACGTTAATTATAATATTTATTAGATAAAACATATTGTCTTATATTTAATATATTTAATGGGTTTAAAACAATATATAATTTGTGTAGTTTTTTTTTAATAGTTATATATAGATTTTATTGGGTCCACTCCCATCGAAATACCAAAATAATACATTTGTTGCAGCATATATTTTTATCATCGTTTTTAATTTTTTTTCTCTTAAATATATTTTTTAATTTCTTAGAAGTGATATGTTTCCACAAGCTTCTTGGCATCATTTTGATAAAATTAAAAAATCTCACTTTTGTCTATTTGTCTTTTAAAATTTGAATTTCATGAAGATCAACACTATAATTTGTTAAATTATTTACTGTTCAATTTCATTTTCTATAAATATCTGGAGGAGGAGATTGCCTCTAGTAATAGATGACAAAAATAAACAATAATATTATTATTTTTATCTAGTCTCTACATCCATTTTTGTTAATAGTTGTCACTCAATTATGAAATGAAGTTTATATTGAATCGTTGTTCAATGATTTATGGTTATGCAATATGTACTACAAATGTTTGGGTTTGGATTCAAGACCGTATATCCGGGTGGAATAGGGAAATTGAAAGGAGATATGATGATTAAGGTAGCTCATGATAACCTGAATGACTACCCTCATACATGCATGCATTCTATCTTTAAGGTGATTTTCAACAATCCAACAATCCTTAGCCAAAAATTGGTAACCTAAAAGTTACCATAAGTCTTCGACTAGGATAGGGGATTGGATAGCGTTTGATGCATTTGACTACTTGCTTTTGTTTAGATATGTGTTGTGTGTAAAAGGATTGGGTAAAAAATATCCTTTGAAAATGACTAATGGATATAGAAGTTCCATTTATCCCTAACCCACTTAAATACCATACTAATGTTTAATATTAGTATAGGTATTTTATTTAAATAAGAAATTATGAATGATCTTTATGGTTTAAATTAAATTGAATTCAATATCATAAATACTAATACTTTGAAATTCTATTTTAATTCTCTCTTTCACCTTTTAATAAATGAATAGATTTATCTTTTATAAATTAAAGAAATAAAATAATGGCTTTATAAATGAAGTATAGAAATAAATAAATTTTTATTTAAGGCTAGAGGTTTGGGGAAAAGGGAAGAACCATTTTAAAATTTAAATATCTCATTTTTTATCTCTTTGGTTAAGCTAGGTATTACTTCTAGTGGATGACATTTATGTCAAATGGGGGGACTTTGGGGAAAGGGTAGATAAGTCCTTTGGGTTAAGAAGACTGAAGTAAAGGAAGGTAAGGGGGGATTATTCCTTTTGGAGATGAAAAGGAATGGAGGGAAGGAGGAGATGAAGCAAGGAGTTGACCTAAAAATTATATATTCTTTGCAAAGAAATTTAGGTTAGGGAAAAATGTGCTTATTTAATTTTAATATATTCTTTTTATGCTGTAAAATCCTTAGAATTATTTGATGAAGTTCTTCTTACTATAAGTAGTCGTGATAGCCTATGTTAGCAAACTAAAATCTTACAGTTCCTTTTAGACCCCTATAATCATTATTGTTGATGTGCTTCTTGCTATAAATAGCTTCTAGCTCGATCAATGGTCTAATAGTATGTTTAGCTCTTTTAGGACCCTCTTGTTTTAATTAGTTTTGTGTTGCTTCAACCTGGTTGCATCTACATCATCTAATGTGCCAACTACTAGTAGAACCTTTTCTAACTTTCATTTTTGATGATCATAGCCTAAGAACTCTTGACCCACTTGTCGTATTTATTTTTACCATGATCTATCTCTTAAAATTAGGCTATTTAAATTGATTTTGGTCTTATTTTTCATTGCCTAAAGTTGACCTCTACTTAGACTATGGTTTGGGGTTGTTAGGCTATCTTGTTACATTTTAAAATTCTCATCTAGGCAACGTTAATTGAGTTATTCCTTCACCCTAGTTTTGTTGCTTGAAACCAACGTAGACATATTTGTTCTATAGGTGGTGGTAAAGGTTTTTTATGTCCCTTTTTGTAAACTCCCTAAGATTTAGCTTAGAGAATTATAGTCTTTATTTTTATTTTGGTCATCATCGCCGCACTCAGGAGGGTACAAATAGGGAACGGTCAAACTTCCCATGATATATCCCCACATGGGATATGCGGGAGGGCCATGTTCATCTTAAATAGCAAAACCCTTCCCTGCCTTGTGACCACCCCTCGGTGGTCGAGGAAACCACTGAGTTGGTGGGGTATCCAACAATAGTTGAACACATGACACCCCATAGATAGTTATTTAAACTTTTTCCTTAGTTGACCATTATTAAAGCTATACCTTGTCTACCATGTGTTGATTGTTTTTGTGGTGTATAGTATTTTATTTTGAGCCTAATTAATGTTATTCCCACATTCAACCTGTGGGGCTATCTGAGTGTAAAATATAGGGGGGTCACCCTCTATTAGATGACCACAAAGCGGTGGTCGGGTGAGCCATTGCTTGGTGAGATATATTACACCAGTTGTGAATATAGTCATATGACCTATCACTATTATTTAAGGCTATTACTGACTCGTATATTGTTGACTACCTAGTTTAACTATTGATTATTTATTAGCGCCTAGTTTGGTTGATCCTATGGGTCGATGATCCAATACCTAGTTTAACTATTGATTATTTATTAGCGCCTAGTTTGGTTGATCCTATGGGTCGATGATCCAATTGGTTTTGTATTTAAACACCCATTTTGGTTAGTTAAAAATTTGGATAGATCCTTTGAAGAATGAAGTTTAGTTTAATTAAATTGATTAGGGAAGTTTAGTTTAATTAAGTTGAAGAATGGTGTTTAGTTTAATTAAATTAATGAATGGTGTCTAGTTTAATTAAATTGAAGAAGGACGTTTAGTTTATTTAAATTGAAAGAAGATGATCAATTTATTTAAAATGGAAGAATGATATTTTATTTTGAATGGGTTTGATAGGTACACTAATTGATTAAAAATAGGATCTTTGTAACTAATTAAAGGAAATGATTTATGTTTAATTTATTTAAAATGGAAGAATGATATTTCATTTTGAATGGTTTTTATAGGTAATTGATTGGTTAAGTGTACGAGACCTTAATTGATTAAAGAAATTATTTTTTAAGTATTTGATTAGTTATAATTGATTAAAGAAATGTTTTTTATAAGAATAAAATGACTCTCATTTTATGATAAGATAAAAAATGGAAGTATGGGATTTCCTTCTTATGTTTTGAGTGAAATTTTAAATGATTTATAAACAAATGTATTGAGTAGTTTGTATAGCTACAATTTGGTATCTAATTATAAATACACATATTTCATAAGTTATTTAGTAGATGCATTTAGTTGCATGTTTTATAAGATCCATGAGTTGTCTTGGTTTCTTACTACCATCAATTAAGTGATGGACAAGCAAGAATGACCAAGGAGGACACTACACCCGAGACTAGCCTTTGACTTTTTATAATGAAGAACTTGTATGGAAACTCATTATGGAGTAATCTCCTAGTTGAGCAATGATGAAATGCTTTATCCCTTTAAGGTGTTGTGGTACCTTTAGACCACTTGGTTGTAAATGACTTATTAAATGAATAAAATTTGTATCCTTTACTTATGAGAACTAATGGACTTAAGATATTAGTGTTTCATAAACTATCATATTTGGTTAAATGCTTAGATAGAAAACTACATATTATGTATGTATATTTATTTAATGTTATAGATGTTAACCAATGCTTAAAATAAGTACATATACTTAATCATATCCTTATCACAAAAGAAGAATTAGAATATCTTCATATTTAATATAGTTTAGATGATTATATTTGATATTTAGAAATGAAATTGTGTGTGTTAAGCAGAAATAAGAAGGCCTAAGGGATTATGGGACCCCTTAGAGAGAATATTTAAGGAATATTCTCTAAATGCTAAACTAGTTAGATGCACTAAAATATTAAATAGATTTTAGATCAATAAAATTGGTTTCAGTAGGAGTGATGGATAGAATAAGTTATCTCATTGTAAATATGAGACTAATAGCTTATTTTCATTATGATTAGTGCACGTGCATAGATGGACATATGCATTGTGTAGTGTGGATGTACCCTTTTGAAAAACATAAAGAGGTAATTTAGCTCATTCATGAAAAAATACCAATAGCTTATTTGCAATATGCATAGTATATCTATAGAGATAAAGTTATGTATGGAATAGGGATGGGCATATCCTTGATATATAAATTAAGGGGATAAATTAGCTCATCGTGGATATAATACAAAAAACTTAAACATTAGATTAGGTTTAGAAACATTTGTATAATAACACATGCTATATGGGTATATGTGGATCCCTATCATGTATATATCTGTAAAAATAAAAATAAAAAATCCTTAGTTAGATTAGTTATTTTTTGGATTGTTATATTTTGTATCAAAGCTCTAGGTACAATGGAATAGAAGCTTCATGGAATGTTTTAAGGATTCAAGTATCTTTCTATTTAGGCCCTTGCTTACTTCTTAAGCTAAAGTTAGAAAGACTGAGAATTTCTAATTGCTAGAACTCCACAAAGTTGACCCTAGGAAGCGTAGCTTATTCAAATATGGAACCTTATATATAGTAAATATAGCCATCAATGATGGAATTAAATGGAATATTTTAGAGTAACATCCTACATAGAGTGAGGATAGTCCTAGCATAAAAACATTGTAGTTAGCTTCTACATATGATATATTTAGCTAGTAGTTAGTAGAACAGTTTAGGAAAGAAACTATAACCTAACGTGTTAATATTCTTTTGTGTGACCATGATAATCACACCAAAGAAAAGAAGAGGTAAGTCTATTCTACCAAATAGATAAACATGTTAGGATGATGTGAAGGGAAGAGCTTGAGGTGAATTTTAGGTAATTATAGCAAAGAGGTGGAGAACCTCACTATGGTTGTCACATTATTACAAGAACAAATGGAACAACAGAAACAACTGCTAGATACCATAGCAAATCAGGGTTTGTAGACTAAAAGTTCAAATCTTAGGCAAGCTAGTGAACACACCACTAAAGATTGAGAGGTTAGAATTTTGGTAGAAGAAAAATTGGTCAAAGAAAAATAATGTTCATACCTTTAAATTCAATGGAGAGGGTGAAGGTGATAAAGCTGAATCTTGGCTAAGGGGACTAAAAGTATATTTCATTATGAAGAACTAGTCTTCTAGAACTTAGACAATAGGGAAATATTACATCTACAAGGCGTTGGATTGGAATGGTTGAAAACCTTCCATGAAGAGCAAAAAATCAAAGTGATTAATTTAAAGTGGAAGGAGTTTGTTATATTATTTAAGAATAGATTCCTTACAAAATATTTCCATGTAGCAAAATTTGAGCATGATGTAAATATGCATGAGTCAAAAACACTACATAATGCTTATGATTTGTCTAAGAAAGCAAAATCTCATCTCTAGTTTAAATATGTAGTTTTATCTAAGCAAGATCGTCAATCACTTAGAAAGAGGAATATTGTTGGGTTCATGAAGTAGGAAGGAGAATAAAACCCGAAGAGTAAAACATTTCCAAATCTTGAAAGGACAAATGGCAAGAAGCAAGACAATTCTAGGAAAAGTTTCTAAAATAAGAGCAATAACAACAATAATAATAACAAATTTCAGTCACAAAGGTAGCCAAATTCAATACCAATGAGTAAAATTGGGAAACATAAATATGTAGTACACCTAGGATCGAATGGTAGCTACTACAATTAAAAAGGTTTGGACTATTCTAATCATTTTCCACATCAACCATGACCAAGTACACCCAGTATAAAAGAAAAATAACTTGCCCATAGGTTTTATGTTGTGATTGAAAGTCCATAATTGGAAGGGAAAGCCACCCCATTGCTCTTAAGGGGTAATATTTTTAATAAAGAAGTAAATATTTTAATTGATAGTGGAGCTACAAATCGATTTATTTTTTCTAGTATGGTTAGGGATATACCGGAAATACTAGGATATTTAGCACAAGGGTGGAAGGTTGAGTATGGTTTTGAACAAACCTATTTAGTGGATCAATGTTTTTCTATGGTGGAAATTACCCTAACCAATGGTTCTACTATAGGATGCTTGTATGTAACACCACTACATGTCATTAATATTATATTAGGAATATATTGTTTATAGGATCATAGAACCTTAATCAATATCTAGCATATATGGATACAGTATTCAAAAAAGAGCAAGAGAAGAATAAGGATTCATAATAAGCAATTATCTTTTAAACTCTAGTTGCTATATACTATGTAACTAAAGAAAACCATCAAGAAAAGAGGGATGATTTATATTGTGAAACTCAACGAAATCAAGGAAGATAAAAAGGAAGAAGTATTTGGGGAACACCCAACATTACAAGAATTTAAGGATGTATTTCATAAAGACCTACCCAAACTTCCTCTTGTGCATAAGATCATTTTTACTATCGAGCTAATACTAAGAGTAGATTCTATCTATAGATATCCTTACATAATTAATTCTATAGATATGAAAGAGTTGATGGTACAACTACAATGGTTGTTAGAAATGGGACTAATAAATCCTAGTGTGTCACCATGAGGTGCATTGGTGCTCTTGATTAAAAATAAATATGGTTCATTGCAGTTATGTATTGACTATAGAATTCTCAACAAAGAAACAATCAACAATATGTATCCTTTACCTAGGATTAAGGACTTATTCGATCAATTGAAGGCTACCATGATATTTACAAATATTGATCTAAGATAAAGGTACTATAAATTATGGATACATGAGCAGGAAACTTATAATATGAAATTCAAAAATAGGTAAGTTTATTACAAATTTATAGTCTTGTCCTTTGGGTTGACTAATGCCTCAACTAAATTCATGATTTTAATGAACAATGTATTTAGAAGACACTTGGATCAATTCATCCTCATATTTTTAGATGATATTCTAGTATATTCTTGGGATAGAAAGAACATGAGACACCTCAGAATTATGTTGGAGTTGTTAAAAATATTGGAAATATGAGCAGGATTTGTTGTCATTGATGTCAAGAGTCAGTTTTAGTGAGTAGGACAAAAGGAAGGCTGCCAAGGAGTGAGTTATGCAAGAAAAATATTGTTTCTACACCTAAGAAAAATAATATTATAATGTCCCTAATTATAATATTCAAGGTGGTCAGATGAGGTTTAAAGAGCGACAGGAAGCCCCAAGAAAAATAATATTATAATATTTTATTATAATATTAGAGGTCTCAGGTTGAGACCTAAAGATTAAATTAATTATAATAATATCATTATAAATTAATTTATAATTTTATTTGATTAAATCTAAAGAGTTATTAAATTAATTATAAGTTAATTATAAGTTAGTATAAAACTTAATTTAATAAACCCTACATTTAGGGTTATAAAGGGCATATGCAAAGCGTTGACATCATATTCCATCTCCTCCATCGACATAAATAATTTCCAAAGAATGGGTATAAATACCCCAAGCCTAAAAGGATTCAAAACTATCCGTGATTTTAATTATCTCCTAAGAAAAAAAACATGTGCGCAATTTTTGTAAGCAAGAGAGGGAAGAAGTCCCCGTTGACCCTTTTTGGTAGTTAGCAAAGGAATAAAAGACACAAGGTATGAAGGCCTTGTCACCACCTAGCCAGGTGGGCTAGTGGCAAGTGGAAGCACCTTGGGAACGTTAGGTACCATGTTCGACATGCAATAGGGTTGGTTGTGCAATTTTTTCGATTCCAATGACACCAAAATATTTTTTCTTTTGGCACCGAAGTAGAAGACAAACTGTTGTGAGTGTTTTTACCTTCCACATGAGTTCTTAGCTCACATAGCTTGGCTGATGTGGCTAAGGCACTAGAGGTATTGTTTTGTGGGATCAAATCCTATCGGGAGCACTTTGTGAGGTAATAAAATTTTGTTATAAATTGATTTGTGCTTCTAATGTTGTATGGTGTATTTTTGAGCTTAGGGAGCTATAAGGTTGATATAATTAAAAATATATATATTTAATTATTTGGTGGTTTGAGTTGTTTAAGAGTAGAGTTATAAGGTTCAATAAAAGATTTATTTTATATGTTTTGGTGTGTTTATTTTAAAGAAGGAGCAATAAGGGTTATTTGATTTTAATTATTTGTTTTTGTAAAATATCTTGAGGGAGTGTTAGAGTGATAATTTTTGTCATCTAACATTTGAAATTGGCAAAGAGAGAAATTATTTTAATACAGGTTTTGAGGTCAATTCTTCAACAAACAAAATTTATGGGCACATCTTCCTCGTGAGTGATTGTTGGATGTTTTGAATGCTAATTTGGAGAGAAAAGGGTTGTTTGATAAGCATTGTTGAGTTTGATTTTCTGGAAATAAAGTTGATACTAGAAACATTGTTTGATAAGCATTATTAGAAATATTGAGTAAAGCTTTCATATACTTGACTAGGGTTTATGAAAGAACATGAGTATCATTGTTATGTGAAGTTGAGAGCTATCTTGAACTAGGATTTGTGCAAGAACATGAGTATCATTGTTATGTGAGATTGTTTGACAACCATTTTTGTAAATAATTGAGTGAGTGTTCATATGCTTAGACTAGGGTTTTTAAGCAAGGAGTGTTTCATTGAGTGATTGATTGAGTGGATTTGATTGATCCAAGTCAAGTGAAAGTGTTTAAGTTATAGTTTAAGTTGTGTGAAACAAATTGTTTAATATTCTAAATTTGATTTGAGAAAGATATTGAAAGTTATTGAGCATTGTTGTGAGTCTAAAACATATTAAGTCTCTAAAAATTCTCTATATATTTTTGTGATATTGAACAAGATTCTGTGTGAAGCTTGTTTGTGTGATTGAAGAGGATTTTGTGTTAGATTGATTTTAGTTGAGTAATCTTTTTTTAAGCTTACAATTCATATTTGAGGTAAGTCTTTGTGAAGGCTTGTTGAGCATATTGAACAAGTTCTAGTGAGGACTTGTTAAGCATATTTGAGGTAAGTCTTGATGAAGGCTTGTTAAGAAAATTGGACAAGTACTAGTGAGGACTTGTTGAACAGATTTGAGGTAAGTCTTGGTGAAGGTTTGTTGAGCATATTGAACAAGTTCTAGTGAGGATTTGTTGAACAGATTTGAGGTAAGTCTTGATGAAGACTTGTTAAGTAGATTGGACAATTTATAGTGAGGAATTTTTTAGCAGATTTGAGGTAATTCTTGGTGAATACTTATTGAGTATATTGGACAAGTTCTAGAGAGGACTTGTGGGTAAATTAGTGTGAGCTTTTGTGGAACATTAAAAGGTATATTTGAGGTAATTATTTGAGAATACTTGTGAGTAGAGTTGATTGATTTTTGATTGAGTCAAGGTTTGTGTTAAGGCTTGAGGATAAATTTGTGTTAGACTGAAGGATTGTGTTTAGTGCAGATTTGAGGATGAATTTTGGTGTAGATTTGAGGATAGGTTTGTGCTAGACCAGAGATAGATATTGAGAAGATTTGTGCTAGACCAAAGGATAGTTTTTAGTGCAAATTTGAGACAAATATGAGAGCAATATTTGGAGGTGATAGAGTGTAGAGGATGATAGTCTCTAGTGGATAGAGGTCCATTAGCTAGGGAAGTGAGGACAAGTCTTCTGTGTGAGGACAAGAGTCCTTAGTGGATAGCCAATGTAGTGGAGGTAGTATTTCTTCTAGAATATCACTAGCCAGAGTAGAGGGGATTAGTGTCTCTTATGGATAGAAATCCATGAACTTTATTAGGGTATTGGTGTCTCCTTTGGATAGAGGTCCATAAATATTGTAGTAGGGAAGGATTTCCAAAGATATTATTTGAGAAAATATTAGTGAAATATTTTCTTCGTGGAGTAGCCCACATTGGGTGAACCACATTAAATTAGTGTCTCTATTATGTGTGGTGATTTATGCATTACTTTTATTACTTATTTTAATATTTCCATTTTTATATTGCATATTATTGACTGGAAAAGGAAAGTAAAAAGTGGTCTTAAACTATTCATTCCCTATTAGTGTAAGATTGTATTCATCAATTAGTATCAGAGTGAGTTCATTCAAAAGAGTTTAATAGCTTGAATAAAAATATTACAAGGACACAAATAGATTCTAAGAGTGGATCCTTTAATAATTCAACACCAGTATTTGATGGGAGCGATTATGTATATTAGAGTATGAGAATGAAGATTCACTTGATGGCACATGAAAATGAAACATGGGAAGCAGTTTAAAATGGATACACACCACCAGCTATTCCATATACAGATAAATATGGTAATATTATACATAATTACAATTCAAGAGCAATGAATTAAATTTTGAGAGATTTACATAGAACAAAGTTTGTTAAGGTTATGCATTACAAATCAGCAAAAGAAATTTGGGATAAGTTGCAAGGCATATATGAAGGAGATAAAAATGTCAAAAATTTAAAGTTACAAAATCTCAAGGGATAATTTGAAGATCTAAAAATGAAGGATGAGGAAAACATTAGTGCTTATCTACTTCATGTTTATGAGGTTGTTAACTCCATGCAAGGACTTGGACTTGAGGTTCAAGAATTTGATGTTTGTGACAAGATTTTAAGATAACTCCCAAAAAGGTTTAGTGAAAATATTTCATCTATAGAGGAATCAAAATATGGTGATATTTTGACAAGAGATGAATTACTTGGCATTCTTATAGCTTTTGATATGAGAACAAAAGAGGAACCTAATATCTGAAAAGAAGCAACCTTCAAAGCTACTAATAATATTAAGGGTAAGAATTCAAATTCAAGCAATGAGTCATCCAGTGATGAAAAATCAAATTATGGTAGAAGGAACAAAGATCCAAGAAATTTTAAAGGTATGAAATCAGTTAGATGTTTCAATTGTGAAAAGTATGGTCACTATGCAAATTATTTTCAAGAAGTTAGAAATAGCAATGATGATAAAAAATAAGATCATAAGAATAGGGAAACAAAAAAATACAAGTACCAAAAGAAAATCAGGGATGGACAAGGCAAGCAAGGAAATAATTTCTTTCAAATACATAAGAAGAGTTTCTATGCAAACAAGGCAAGTAAGTACTCAATAGATATTGATGATAGTTCCTCAGATAATGATAAATATGAAGTTCTATTTTTGGAAAAAGAAAAATAAGAGGTTAAGAAAAGATCACCAATAATTCTCAAGTGTTTTAAATGTGGAAAACACTTGAATATAGTTGTACAAGGAATGGTTTCAGTTTCAGTGATGATAAATATGAAGATACACTTGAAGGAACATAAGATAATCTTCTAATGACATTATAAGAAGAAGGATGTGATCCTATAAAATATGATTAAGAAAAGAATGAAGATTTTTCAAAGGTAAACAAATAGAGTAAGAATTAGAGGAAGGAGAAGTTGATATTTAGGGAGAGCTTATTCATGTCCTTGATGCATTAAAGAAGGTAATAAAGCAAAACTCCCAACTTACGCTTCAGTTTCAATAATGTGATGAAGAGAAATGAAAGCTTATAGAGGATCTAAATAAGTCAATGGCTAAGACAATAAAGTTCAAAGACAATTTAGAAGCAAAGGTCTTATAATGTGAAAGGTTAGAGAATGAAGTAGCTTCACTAAGGAAGGAAGTAAAAGAGTCTAAGTAAAAGTTACACAGGTTTGGAAAGAGCTCAAAAATCATAGATAAAATTATCAAGGTACAAAGATGGTCAATGAACAAGACATGTTTTGGTTTTGAATAGGTACAAAATAAACAATGAGAGGACTCAACCTCAAGTTCTGAAAAAGAAGAAACTTCAAAATAAGAGAGTGTAATAGGAGTGAGACTTATGAGGATGAGTTGGACAATAAAAATTTCAACAAGGAAAGGAATAATGCACAAAAGAGGAACAGATGGAACAAGAACCAGCACAAGGTAAAAGAGCCTAAAATATCCATGGGATCAAGGTAAGGCAATTTCAATGGATGATGCTTCTCATGTCATAGGTTTGGGTATAAAGCTTCTCAGTGCAGGATACATGAAAGACATGAATATGGGAACTTCATAGAAAATAAGCTATTTTAAGGTTATTTATACTCTTATAATCAGTTTGGTCATAAGGCAATGAATTACAGGGTTCATAATAGGAATAGATATGGCTTCACTAAGAGAAATCCTAAGATATTTGCACCTCCAAGGAATAATAACATTAAGTGTTATAACTGCAATAATGATGGACATACAACAAAGTGGTGTAGAGTATAAATTCCACATACAAGTGGAAATATGAATAGTCAGAGAAATCAGAAGGATCATATGAGAAGGAAAGTGGACAAAGGTAAATATCAATGCATGCTAGGAGTAGAAATACTCCCACCCCAGAATTAACCACCTCAAGAGGAGGTAGGGGAGGGGATAAGCTAATATTTTCATTCTTAGCCCCGAGCCCCAATTATGACCCTTTACCATTGATGAAAAAGGGTAAGAGATTTGATTTAGTAGGAGAGCATTCATTCAGGGGGAGCTAAAAAGGAAAAGGTAAAAGGAATGATAAAAATAAAGTGGGTTACCATCAATGGCAAAGAGGGGTATTGTTGGAAATATGATCGAGATTTATTTTCATTAATGTCAAGAGTCAGTTTCAGTGAGCAGGAAAAAAGGAAGGATGTCAAGGAGTCAGTTATGCAAGACAAATTTTGTTTCTACACCTAAGAAAAATAATATTATAATACCCCTAATTATAATATTCAAGGTGGTCAGATGAGGTGTAAAGAGCAACAGGAAGGTCTGAATAAAAATATTATAATATTTTATTATAATATTAGGGGTCTAAAGTTGAGACCTAAAGATTAAATTAATTATAAATTAATTATAATAATTTTAGTATAAATTAATTTATAATTTAATTTGATTAAATCGAAAGAGTTATTAAATTAATTATAAGTTAACTATAATTTAATTATAAGTTATTTTATAACTTAATTTAATAAACCCTAGAGTTAGGGTTATAAAGGGCATATGCAAAGCGTCGACGTCATATTCCATCTCCTCCATTGACGTCAATAATTTTCAAAGAAT
Organism: Wollemia nobilis; assembly: GCA_028583015.1. Classification (NCBI taxonomy): domain Eukaryota; kingdom Viridiplantae; phylum Streptophyta; class Pinopsida; order Araucariales; family Araucariaceae; genus Wollemia; species Wollemia nobilis. The sequence continues at coordinate 17,646 of JAQPPZ010000885.1, read as the reverse complement.
GGGTATAAATACCCAATGCCTAAAAGGCCTCAAAACTATACACGATTTTAATTATCTCCTAAGTAAAAAATCATGTGAGCAGTTTTTGTAAGCAAGAGAGGGAAGAAGTCCCCGTTGATCCTTTTTAGTAGTTAGCAAAGGAATAAAATATACAAGATACAAATTCCTTGTCACCACCTAGCTAGGTGGGCTAGCGACAAGTGGAGGCACCTTGGGAACACAAGGTTTTGTGTTTGACTCGCAATAGGGTTGGTTGTGCAATATTTTTGGGTGTTAATGATACCAAAATATTTTTGTTTTGGTCATCGAAGTAGAAGACAAAGTGTCGTGAGTTTTTTTTTCTTCCACGTGAGTGCTTATCTCACTCAGCTTGGCTACCAAATCTAAGGTGCTGAACGCACTATTTTTTGGGATCGAATCCCACTGGGAGTACTTTGTAAGGTAATAATTTTTTTTTATAAATTGATTTGTGCTTCTAAGGTTGTATGTTGTATTTCTGATCTTATGGAGATATAAGGTTGATAAAATTAAATAATGTTTTATTTAATTACAACTAGGTATGCTACAATTAACATCATGTAGGGTAGTATGTAACTGAGAGGATTATGACATGGTCAGAGTCATCTCTTGTGATATGAGTGACCAAATCCCATCCAACCTTACATCCCATAATTATATGTATGATACCTTTGATTAACTGTTTCTACCTCTTTATTTCTTAGGAATTTTAGTTACTTAATCGAGTGTCATTTCAATATTACTTTCTAATCCCATTATTGTAGCGGAATATCATGCATGTATTATTAAAACAATAAGTAAAGATTACTTTATTCACATCAAGACTTTCACTTGATTTAAAGAATAAACCAATAAATCATAACAAAATATCAATTCACAAATGCATCAAATATTATAATCACTAGAATAATCATAATCCATTCTCATTCGTAGAACATTGCATTTTAACAAAATATTATATTATATAACATTCTAGTAATCACTTTATAACAATGTAATTAAATTGTTTCATTGGAAATAAAATAGCATTTAATTATTTCATAATATTCAATATTCATGATCTATATAGATAACATCATACTAGAGAGTAAATACAACATCAATGCATAATATCATTTGTAAACTAGAACTATAAGTATACAAAATATACCCTGGGAACCCTCGCAGGTAATAAACCCAACCTCTAAAATATGTATCTCCTCTCATTTCATAAACTTACATTGTCATAAATACAAGTATAGAAAGGCATCCCATGGATCCTTTTCTAAATCAAATATGCAATTAAAGGAGCCAATTTGTTCCTTGCTCAATCCTGATGCAATTGAGGAAATACCACATTTTCTTTTTCTAAGCCATCAATATAATACATATGAATATCACAAATTATTATATCTACATGTTTATGAATGATCATAAGTTATATTAAGGAGAGGTTTCATCAAATATCAAGAGGTAACTCCATAATTCCCTCGATAATGAATCCCACATTAATTTTCCTACTTAGATGCCATTATTCCATTTAAATCAATATGATTTAATATTTATCTAAGGTCTCATAACATATGGAGAGATCCAATACTCTCTTCAAGTTTAGAATCCACATATGATCTCCCCTTACTCATTCACATTTCACAACTTAGATGATTTTCACCATATGGTTATACTAGAGTTCCTACAAGATCAACAAGTTCCTATACTAGAGTTCTCATAATCCATCAACAAGATCATTCATATGGTTATATTAGTTCTCATAATCCATCAACAAGATCATTCATATGGTTATACTAGAGTTCCTACAATTTTTTTACCTTTAATTTATACACCTTCTTCATCTTCGAATATATTAAACAAAGTTCAGACATAAATTATCTTGTAATCTATCAAATAATATTACTAATGAACCTTGTAATATATCACACAAGATCACACCTTAAAACCAAATCCACATTGTAATCTATCACACAATATCACACCTTAAATCCAAATCCACCTTGTAATCTATCACACAAGACTACAAATTAACCTTGTAATCTATCACACGAGATTACATATTCAACCCAAATCAACCTTGTAATCTATCACACAAGATTATAAATCACCCTTGTAATATATCACACAATATTACATAATATATAATCAAAAAAATTTCCTTGTAGTCTATTAACCAAGATTATAAATCAACCTTGTAATCTATCACACAATATTACACCTTTAAGCACAAATCGAATTTATAATCTATCATACAGATTACAAATCAACCTTGTAATCTATCACACAAAATTACACTTTTAAACTCACATCAACCTTGTAATATATCACACAATATTACATATTTAATTGCAAAATGACCTTGTAATCTATCACATAAGATTACTCCTTAAACACAAATCATCCGTGTAATCTCTCCCATAAGATTTCTCAAATCAACCTTGCAATCTATCACACAAGATTGCATATTCTTTGTCTTGTGACCTATTACATAAGGTTACTCATCTTATAATTTCAAGGTTGTACTATGGTTTCCACCTATTTGATTTTTTCAAATTGATCTCCATTATCCTAGCCTAGAACTAGAGTCACTTTCAAGGATCTACCCAAAATTGATCCTTGCTTGGCACTCATAAATTTCATCAAAAATCTAATGCAATTTCCTTAAATTTAATTATGCTCTTCTTCCCTATACTAACATATATGTTTAATTTACCTTAGTGAGGGAAGTAATCTTAAATGCTAACATTCCCTCGTGATATTTTAGTCATTCAAGGATTAAGGTAGTAACCTATTAGGTTATTTTGAATAGCTACAAACCCTTTTTTTTTATGGTGTAATCCAATTTATAACCCCCACCTAATTTCCAAGGACATCCTCCTTATTATTTATTCTAAAACCCCCAATTTAGTTCATCCAACATTCGGTGCCTAGACTTATTGATTAGGTTGATCGCATAATTAGGAAGGCTCTTATTCCTTATTGACCACAAATGCCTTATTGATTAGGAAGGCTCCAAATGCTTTCTTCGATCGATTATTTGTTCTAAACTATTAAAAGTGGTGGACCTAACTCGTTGGTAGACAATAATAGAGGGTCATTCTCCATATTTACCATATGGCTAGTATTGATAGGCTAACAATATTAGGGATGCAATCAACTATTATGGATTATTATTGAGTAATAAAGATAATCTGATTGGTCTTATGATGGTATATAGTAGTAAGCAATGCTCCAAACTTAACAACTACAACATTAGGGGAGGAATAATTATTAAATTAAGCTTCTGTAGGAAGCATGTAGGACAATGCACTATGATCATCTAATAAGGAGGAATTTAGCCCAAAATATTCTAGGTCAATAATGCACAAAATGAGATACCAATATTTCGTTGGGTAAGCAACAAGCACCGCGCAAGTGGGGAGCTTATTGCGTTTGGTAGTGTCTTATTGAACCGACATCCTAGTTACCCTAAAAATTCACCATAGTTATTTTAGTGTATACTACCCCCTCCTAAATTTGCAAAGGATGATTTTTATTGACACAGTAGATATCTTGTTCTTGGTGGCTTCAAAAAACTAGAGGGCCAATGGCTTCGAAATGCAAGAAGTATTTTGACAAATTCCTAGCTTGATACAAACAACAAGAAAGGTGAATAAAAGGGTGGTTTCAACTTTAACCACTACAAATTTTCACAGGGGAGAGGATCTTGCCATCATCTTTAAACAATCCTAGACTTCTACAGGGGGATTCATGTGGTTGAAGAATTTCACCATGCCATAACTTGCTAGTCACAGATGATCCAATAGGATAGCATTACGAGTATAGATTCTAGTATGGAGCAGGGAGGTCTTCTTATAGTGAGGCTAAAATATTTCATCTAAATTTGATTATTACTATCAACTGTTAGAAGTGAATGGGGTTAATCGCTCATACAAATACAATGATGTGGCTATAAGAGCAACTTTGTAGAGCCTTTTAATACTTAATAATGTATTCATATGTGAGGTGCATTAAATAAAAGAACACTATCCCAAATACATAAAATGATAGGGTAGATTATAAAATAAGGGTATTCACATGCATTAACAGGAGAACAGGAGTAGCCACTAAGCGGTGGCCTACCCAACCCCACCGGTGGATGATTATGAGGGTTTGACCATTCTATCTATAGGATGACTTGTTGGAAATGGTATAAATACTTTTGAGTGCACCCTTTTACACAAGAATGGAAACAAAGGGTTATAGGGAATCGTGTTAGGTTACTTAATGATAGATCACTTATATGTAAAGAGTGGTAGGTTTCTCATAATCAATCATTTATAAATAAAGAGCATAGATTAGATAATTAATAAAACACCATATAATGATTACCATATAGTGATTAATAAAAATAGGCACCTTGTGCTTAATAAAATATATGCAACTAGTGAAATCATTACAAGACACAAGCACCATATAGTGGTGTGACAGATTGATTAGTAAATCATTAACACCTTATAAGAATGCATAAGTATGAGATTCGACCTTTCAATGAATTCCTTTGAATCTTACTCTCTCCAAGATCTTCCAACAATGGTATCTTCCTTCCCCAATTGCTTTCTACAATTCTTCATATTGGCAAAATTCCATTTATTTAAGCTTAGTACTCTCCCAAGGCCTTTTGGTTTCCAATATACCCAAGGTAGAGAGCATACTCCCTAAGCCCAAGATTTCCTCTCCCCATTTTTCATTGCTTGTCTTCCCATTTTATAATTTTTTTCCAGCTCTTTTCCCTTATGATCAAGTGAGTGGATTTATTAATAAAATACTAAAATGTAACCTTTTTGGAGTTCACAAAAATAGTAAGAATCCATATTTATCATTTAAAAAATTATGTACAAGACAATATAGGTTAAGGTGGGATTACTTTTATCCTTTTTGGCCTTAACTTTTTCTCTAGTACAACTTCAAAGTTTGCACCATTACTATTGGGAAGGAATCATGTGAAATGTAGAATAGTTCACCCACTAGAAAAATATGTACATTTTTATCATTAATTCATGACTTTGTCCTTTTTGGGCCCAATTAAAAATTGGATAAATTTTTCGGCACCTAATTGCGATAATTTAGGTTCATTCTAATAAGTCATTGTTGTGAAAGATAATTTCCCCAAATTATTCCTTATGCAAAAGCCTTATTTTATTTTCCCCAAAACCTTACCAAAATACCAATTATTTTTCTAAGACTTTCCAAATTAACTTGGTAGAGTGTATTTAGTTTTTAATTAGTGATTTTATAGGACATTTAGGGTTTACCATCCCCTGGTTTTTATTAATTAGATCCTTTTATCGATGTTTGGAAGCAATAGTAAGGTTTAGTCAATGCTAGAATTCAAGTATTATTTGATCCTTTGGATCAATTAATGTCTTATAGGAAGTCCAATGGGCAGGTTGTGACATAATACCCCCTTGGATTAAACACATTCATTTGAGTTTTTCATTAGTTCCTAGTTCAGTTAATGTATAAATCCATAATAAAAACATTAGTCCTTTACAAATATGATAGAATCATAATCCTTTTCCTTATTTTTAGTGTATCGATGTTGATGGTACGAAATATCTTCCATACACAAGAGTACCTAGACCTGCAAAAGTGTAAACTATCAATAGTATCATGTTCTTAAAGTAATAAAATATCCACTTTGCATAACTACATAGTTTTCATCATGGAAACAAAACATCAAAGTATCTATCACTGCATAGTCAATGATAATAGGGTACTACAACAGAAGAACTACAAAATATTTCCATAGAAATAACATGAATTCATGTTTTTAATAATAAACTAGACACAATCTGGCTAATTAAATGCACCAAGAATTATCACAAAGGAGTATCACACTATGCCTTGATAACTCCTTTTTATGAGTTAATATGATATACATAAGTGTCATCAAATACAAAGACATAATTTTGTATTTCTTCCTTAAAAATACCCATATATCTCAAAATCATCTTGGAAAACCCATCTACCAGCACCAGTGCATCACTCTTGATGTCCATTGGTACTCATTTTCATTCATTCTATTGCATAATTTGTATCTCAATAGGTATAAATGTTAAGTGCATTCCTCAAAAGAGCCTAAGGTACATTGCTTAAGACCCACAAAATATGGAAGATTATCTTAGCTCTTCCACTTTGATTCACCAATGGCTCAATAGTGGGATGAGAAGAACATGAACATGTGTAGTCTATGAGTAAAAAAATCCAATAGCAATGACCATATTTACTATGATTTCGATGCCATACTGATATTCATGGTCACACTTCATGTAAAGTACCATGCAAAAGTTTCATACCAATCATACTATCACTCATCGATAATACCTATGACTACACTTGCACCATGTAAGGTGTCATAGTTGTAGACACCAAAAATATGTCATTTTTAGGAGACTACCCATATAGACACATTTAGATACCATATGAATCATATTGGACCTCTCCAAGAGCTAGTAGTGGTTCTAACCACTAAAAAATGGTAGTTCTAGCCCATCCAAGCTTAGTCACTCTTAGGTAGAGCAATCACCACATCTGGACACTAAAGTTGATAACGACTACACCTAGCCATTGCTCTAAATAGCAACTAGCACAATACATTGTTTGGTCATGAATAAAGGACCAGATTATGCAGTCTAATTGCACCTTGCATTGCTTATGGTTAGATGTTGGTGAGGAACTCCCAGAGTTCCTCCTAACTACCCCTTCAATGTCAATATGTGACTAATGCATTCCCCTTGAGACGATTAGTTGTATGCAATTTAAATTTTAGTTTATACAGGAAGCCAAGATCCTGATATAGATTTGAAATATAGAATTCTACATATGGATCATCCCAAGAAAAGTAAAGGGATCCATGAATATTCAAATCTTATGCAGTGAAGCCCTGGTCGATCAAAAAGTGAATCAACATCCCCTTTGAGGAGCAATGGATCGTTGTCCAACTAAGTTATATTTATACACCTGATTTCATATCTATTTATTCTTCACCATCCATCAGTGTACCAAACATAATATGTGACCTTTGAACATCAATTAGAGCAAGGAATATCGTGTTATAGCCCCTGGTCTATGAGGAGAAGAGCTTCATTTTGCAGTCGTTGTATTGGACAATGGCTTATAGGCATATCTTAGGGCATTATGCATTATTTTATTTTTTTCTAGCTTAGATACATTACTACTTTTATTTATTAATTAGTTCTGACATAGATATAATTTTATTAACATATTTACATCATATTTTTGAATTATCTATGCATTCATGTCTTAGTTTATGCTTACATTTTAATATTATCATGATCATATATCATGTTTATCATATTTTCTAATAAGAGCCTCTTTCAAATAGGCTTATCTTACTACTGATAGTACTTTTTTGTTTCTATGCATGCATGGTTACATGTTTATAGGACCGATTCAATGCATCTAGTTCATAAGATCCCTCCAAGACGAGAGAAGGAGGAGGAGGTATCTGTAAGCCCTCATACAAGTTCATGTCTAAGATCGAGAGACCTATCGAAGTGCAACATCCCTTTGTGAGGGGACATCATTCTTTTGCACCATTGTTTCCACTTGTAATTTGTTGTATCAAAACCAAGTATCCCTTAGAGGGCTTGATATGTAATTGGGATTTGCCAAAGAAACTATTAATAAAAGAAGCTTTCTTTATTCTATATTTTTCATGTTATGTTATATATTGCTTTGTGTTCTTCCATTTTGATATAATATTGCAAGTAGAGTAGCAGTGCAAGCGGTGTGCACTACCTGGGGTCGTATAGATGGAAACCATAGTGGTACCCCCACTATATTTTTATTTTCGATCGATTTACTGATATTTTATTGCATTTTCTATTTTCAAGTTTGGCCACTCTGGTTAAAAACAACCAACATAGATTTTTCGCTCCTACAATCAATGACCAGCAACAACTACTTTGGTCAAGAGTGGTCGGTAAAAAAAGTATAGTAGAGGGCATACTTTTCATCATCGTATGAGGATTTGACGTTGGTAGTATTTCCTAATATTCTGTCTTTCTCTGTCTGCAACTTATTTTCATAAAATAGCAACTTAAATCGTATTTTTATTGAGGGAAAATAAGAAAATATGGAAGAAAAATGCATTTGATGCTTTTTAGAGTTTTTTTAGCTTTCCTCTAGGCATTGCTAGGAATAGCAAGCCTCTATTTTCAAGGTCTTCCCTAGTCTCCAACATTCTAGGCTTTTATGTGTTTAAGCTTGCTTGCATGTGGCCCAAATAGAGGTTATTACATCATAAAGTATAAAGTGCATTAAAGTCATTTAGATCAGTTAGAGATGCATTTTTAGAAATCAAACATTCTTTTTAGGCATATAGGAAATATTCATGAGTGCTCTTTGCTGCATTGATTTAAAAATATAAAAATAACCCCACACACCACATATCACTTTAACACTAGTGAGTTGGAGGTCATGACCAACCACTGGTAGAGATCATTGAGGTGGCTTTCATATCCATCCACTGTATCAAATTCTACATACCCATTATTATTGGCCAATATTGGCTCCAAGATCCATCATAACCTATGGAAAATTTGCATGTATCTCTCTTCGGAGAGGTATATCACTAAATGTGGTTGAACTGGGTGAGGACCAGGAGGACGTGTGCTCCCTGATCATGTGTGGACTTCATTACCACACATTATAGGTTGGATTATGTGGCCTGGATTTCATCACCAGGTTGTTGAGCTATGAGTATATAGGTGAAATCCACTTGAACACAAGTATATAATCCAATGAATATAAAAAAACATGACACAAGGTATTTTTTTATATACAATGTATCAAAACACACAAAACAACTTAGGGAACACACATTAATCCTTAAATGAGATAAACATTTGTTTGCTTTACTTTTGTGGTTTGAAATTGACATAAGAAGATAATTCATAATGTATTATGGTATACAGACTGAGAAACCACCCTCGATACAACATCGAGGTAGAAAATAATGTTTCGCACACTCACTATAATAGTGGTGTTGATCCCCCACCCATAGTATCATTGGATGAAGTTCAACAAGTATTAAGGGTGACAAATCAACCCTTGGGGGGACTCCTTGAGAAAATCCAACGAGAGAGCCATATCCTGGTTCCTCTCACGATAGACATATGGAGGCTTCAAGGCCTTTATCATCATATAAATATGAGGGGGCCTCAAGGCCTTCATCATCACACAAACATGAGGAGGCTTAAAGGCATTCCTCATAACACAGACATGAGGAGACTTCAAGACCTCATCACACAGACATGAGGAGGTTGCAAGGCCTACCTCATTGTATAGACATGTAGATGCCTCAAGGCCTCCCTTAGTTCATAGACATGTAGAGGCCTCAAACACTCCATTAGTATAATTACATGAGAAGGCCTCAAGGTCTCCATCACCACATAGATATGAGGAGGCATCAAGGCCTCCATCATCATATAGGTATGTAAGGGCTGCAAGACGCCATACTTCACATGATACACTTAGGATAGATCAACCAACTAAAGGGTAAGACATTAGGTCTATGCCCAATCATAGACCCAGGACATCCTATATCCTCTCAACAGATGGGAAGATACCCCTAGATTGTGAGATCATTGGTGCTAATGGGACTCCATAGGTTCAGCCATGGAGTACCATACAACTTGATGATTTGGATCGATTTCCCTAGAGATCAGCTCTAAGAAGTATTTCTACTACATATTCTACTTTAGGAATTTCATGTAGCATAACTACTAGGTGCACCAATGAACCAGGGGAAGCTTAAAAGTGGTCCTACAACACACACTACTTTCGGAAATGGGGGTACACAACATAGATCTTAGTCCATTGAGCAAGTCACCCTAGTATACAAGGCCAAGAACATAGTAAGAGACTCTCCAAGAGGTATATCTATTATAACTCCTCACACGAAGTTAGAGAGGCATGAATATTCAGTAGCAGTTTGATCTGATTACATATGTAGGTTAGAAGAATCATTGCGCGTTGAGTGAGAGCATGTGGAAACTCTCAAGCAAGAAGAACGAAGGAAAAGGTGCTTGCACCTACATGAGAAACACTTGAGAGAAGAAAGGGCTGAGAATGAAGAGCAAGTTGATAGGTTGGCTCAGGATAACTTACACATAGGTGGTGAGCAATGCCAACATGATATATGTGTTGATTCTCAACATGAGATATGCATTATACATAGACATGAGCACACTCACCATGTCTCGCAACATCAACAATGTTTGGATCCTGAACAAATACAACTTAATGAGGAATAGACAGGGATGGAATATCAAGAATAGACATATCTTGAACCTCCATCTATGGTCAGGGGGGATGAGTATAGATACCCAAACTAGGAAACCACAAGATTACCTTCTTTACCACCACGAGTAAACCTTTAGGAATAGGATATTATTTTATTGAAGCTATATCAAACACACACTGAGAGAGTCAAATATCTCGAGAAGTAGGACACAGTTGGGCAAAATCTGATTTTAATAAAAATATAAAACCAACCTTTGTGCCCCTTAGTACCAAGTCCTACATACCCTAGCCACTTTGATATGCCTAGGCTAGACAAGTTTAAAGGATAGGAAGACGCATAATAACACATTATGAATTTCATGAATGTGTGCTTCTAGATTGAGTAGAATTATGATCTAATGCTAAGAATATCCATCATATCGTTATTGGGTGCAACAACTCAATGGTTCAACCAACTACCCAACCACAACATCATCAACTTTGAGCAACTGGTGAATGCTTTCCTTGAACACTTCTCCTTCGATGTCAAGAAGAAGGTGAACCTATCCATTCTAGCCAACTTAAAGCAATATGATGATGAGATAGTTATGGACTATGGGAATAGATGGAGGAAAATTATGGTGAAACTACCATTATCCATTCCCATTAAAGCTATCACTCAAATATTCACAAACAGTTGCACCAAACACATCTCATTGCTATTGCAACTACAATAGTATGAATTATTCGAAGAAGCCTTGGCTCAATCCAAGAACAATATTATAGAGGATATAAAGGTTGATGAAGGAGACCTCAGAATAATGCCAATAGTAGTAAGAATCAACAAAATTAGTCCAATCCTGATCAAGTCAACCAAATTGTTTTGAGCATGCCAAAGAGAGACAATGGCCAACAACCACAAAACTATCAGGCTCATTCCCCACCGGCCATTATGACCCAAAGAACAACCAGAGCTGAAACAAGGAGCATTAGACGTCTCACTATTTCATACCTCTATCTGAATCAATGCAATTGATATTTAATCAATTGAGCAAGGCACAAAGTATCATATTTTTGAATCCACAAATTCTTGACCCTAATCATCCCAAGCCCAAGGGATATACGAAAGATCAATATTGCCTATATCATATAATACAAGGGCATGACATCAAAAAATGTATCAAATTCAAGAATATTGTGCAAAACATGATTGATAAGGGTGAGCTAAAATCTGGCAACTCATTAGCACCTGATAATAGAGACATGGATATATTCAGGATCCCATTTCTAAATCATGAATCCCCTAGAGATTAGGGTGCCCAAGTCAACCAAGTTCAAGTTGAGCCGCCCACTCATGGATGTATTAGAATGGTTGATATAGTCAACATGGCAACTAGGATTTGGTTATATGGTCAACTAGATCCTCTAGTGGCAAAACAATCCTCCAAGTTCGCTAGCGTGACCTGTGGTGATTATCAAAATTAGAATGGAACAAAACCTACAAATGAATCTGACCAAGTTATCAATTTATGAGCTCATAAAAAAATATCCTATGCATAGGGAGACTTTTATGGAGATCTTGAGATTAATAGATCTCCAGTTCCAGAACCTAGATCACACATTTTGTGGGCAAGTGCAGCAGTGTCAAGAGCTTGTGATTTATTTCTATGATCATAAAATAAAGGTAGTGCCCACTACCATAACCGACCCGACTTTGCATATCATCACATCAATCAATAACATACCCTTCAAGTATGTTCTAATTAGCATGGTCTAGTTGATCAACATTATCATGAAAAAGGCTATAGGGCTCTTGAATATCCCTAGGTCCAACCTTATCTTGACATCCTACACGTTAAGGACTTTCAATGATGCATTGTGTTCCATAGTGGGTACAGTCATTATACCTATCTAGGTAGGGAAAAAGACCATCCCCATGATGTGTCATGTGTTGGAGGGGGTAATGCAATACAACATCCTCCTAGGTAATCCCTATATAAGGGACATGTTGTGTGTTCCCTCAATATTACATTAATGCATCAAGTATGTGCATGAGGGACAAGTTCATGTGGTTTCATTTGATGAAGATCTGTTTAAATATGTACATCAAGTTGACTTACCAGGAGACTTTGTCCTTCCATCAACACATCTATACATAAGGCCTTCATCCCCAACCACGTAGCCAAAAAACAAGAGCAAAACAGTGTGAGGTGACCCATACACATCGACACCACCTTCTACATATAAGACTACTAAGGCTTTGGAGAAACCTTCAACATATAAAGCAAAATATAATAAAAAGTTGAAAGCACCCCTAGTGGAGGAAGGACCTAAGGAAATTCCAACTATAGCAGCTATAAAAATTCTAAATCCCATGGAGGAGGAAGATTCCTAGGACATAGCCAAGGAGGTACCTGAACCTGTATTGCCTGCTTCATCAACATCATCATCTGCATCGCAAGTGATAGTTCACTTAGCCAACATAAGGTTAGGTGATTATCTTGTGAAGAATGTGACTTTCACACCTATTATTGAGTCTGTGCAAGACATGGGATGGCCAAGGGTCCCAAATTTTCTAGTAGGGATAGTAGTTCTGTTAGGGGTTCTACCTAACCAAACCAACTTCATCTTTGCTATTTTGGACTATGCCCATACTACTTATGATATTAAAGAGGATGAGTATGAACTATTCACCACAAATATTTATTCCTTGTCAAATATTGAGTTTGCTCTAAGGTAATTTGAGCATAGCCATTGGCATGGATATGGCTTAGGTCTAAATGAGAAAGGATGTCGACTTCCATTCCTATCGTAGTACCAACTTCTTATTGCTAGGTGCAATATAGGGTATCAAATACAAAGGCACAATGATTCTTTGGTAGCAATTCTAGATAGGCTAAGCTTAGGGTTTGGTAAAGACATTGACTAGAATCCCTATCAGCCCCCTCACAGAAACTACTTGGGTGACGGATGGGTGTCTATGGTTAATATTGAACCACCTGATGATTATCACCCTAATTCCTCTCTTGAAGCATGCCCATCAGAAACCATCCTATGGGAGGATGAGCCAATGCATGGATATGATCAAGAGGAATATCAATATGTCTCAAGTGAGGATGAAGATTAAACTAGATTGGACCATTATGGGCCTCAATATCTATAAACCTCACTTTGTCTAGCCATGTAGAGAGTTCATACATCTCAGATGAGAGTGGCTATGAGTTAGAGGACTCAACCGAGATGGTCTTCATAAGAGATGCATATCAAATCATAGGGCAAATTGTAAATTCTAATTTATTCTTCATAAGCAATGATGATTATGAATATAATACTGATATGGTCTATCTTAGGTATTAACAGGTAAGTCACTTTCCAATCCCAGTGGGTAGGAATAAGGGTTTATCTATAAGTAATGATGACTTTGATAATGAAGCTGACATGGCTTACCTTGAGAGTCACTTATGTCAAGTCAATCTACTTGTTGAAAGAGAAGTGTTACTTCACACCATACATATTGAAATTCACTTCTTGAGAAGACCAGTAAATCCAGATGTCATCTATCACATGGTTTTCTTGGATCCATCAATGTTTAGAGAGATTTTTTAGCCTAAAAATCCCATCATCTCATCTATCCATAAACTAGATCCTGAGATCCCTATGCCCCAGAGCCTCATCATGAGTATGGAGGGCAAACCATTGATGAAGAGTTTCACCCATGTGGTCTTGGAGATTTCATCCCATTCATCAATATGATCTCCACTGATTTAACCACTCCACTTCATAGACTAGTAGATCCTTCTAAAATGTTGTGTATTAACTTAGATGCTATTGACTGGGATCACACTGATTCACCCCTAGAGCCTGAATATTTCTTCCCTAATGAAGAGATGCTACAACCATTCCATTTTACACTAGGATGCATATATTATGTCTATCACACTGGTCTTGATTATGATTCAGTTGGGCCTATAAATCTAGTAGATGACATCCATTTAATCCCCACTCCTCACCAGCTTGAGGAGGGGTTACATATGGCAATAGAGGAGACGTTCGAGGTGCACATCATTGATAACTCTTCTAATACAAATAAATTCAAGTTCAGATAAAGCTTATCTCTAAAATAACATACCATCAATATTCCTCTATTGAATGAGAGACCAAGTCTTTTTTCTTGGACCTACAAAGATATGTCGAGACTAGATCCAAAGTTGGTTGTCCACAACCTTTCACTAGACCCTGTAAAGAAACTGATCAAGCAAAATCTAAAAAATATGCATCCAACCATCGCTTTGATGGTAAAAAATGAGTTGAAGGAACTATTGGATGTAGTCTTTATTGTTCCCATCAACTATCTAGAATGGGTATCAAAAATGGTACCCATAGGAAAACTTGATGGAATAATCCGCATTTGCATGGATTTTAGGGATATCAATAAGGCAACACCCAAGGATTCATTCTTGTTGCCAAACATAGATGCTCTTGTAGATGCAATTGCAGGTCATGATATGTTCTCCCTAATGGAATATTTTTCTTATTACAATCAAATTTGTATTAAACATGAAGACAAGCATACAACTACATTCACCACTCCATGGAGAACAATCTGCTACAAAGTAATGCCCTTTGGTCTTAAAATACTGGTGCCACATATCAGTAGGTTATGACATACATTTTCTATGACTACATGCATAAGATCTTATAAGACTATATCAATGAATTATTGGCCAAGTCATTGCTACGTGAAGAGCATGCTAAGACCCTCAAAAAGGTCTTCAATTGCCTTATTGAGCACAATGTTAGGTTGAATCCCAAGAAATACGTCTTTAGTGTAACTTTTGGAAAATTCTTGGTATTCATCATTTCTAGATGAGGCATTGAGGTAGACCCATCAAAGGTAAATGCTATCCTAGAAATGGTCCCGCCCACTAAAATCATAGAGTTGAGAAGCTTACAGGTCAAAGTGGCATCCATAAAGTGATTCATCGCACAAATTTTAGATAAATGTTGACCCATGAATGTACTACTACACAAGGGGGTCCCATTGTAGTGGAATGATGAATGTCAGCAAGCCTTTACTGAAATCAAGAAGTACTTGACAATACCACCAGTTCTAGCTCCACCAAGGCCATATGTGTCATTCATGTTATATATATCCCCTACCGATTTTTCTTTGGGTGCAATGTTGGCTCCAAAGAACATGCAAGATAAATGACAAGTGATATATTACATCAACCGCACCTTGGTGAGCTATGATATAGGATACACATACATAGAAAAGCTATGCCTAGCAGTGTTCTTTGCAACCAAGAAATAATGCCACTATATGTTGAGCCATATGATGTATGTAATATCCAAACAAAATCCTTTGTAGTATATGATGAGCAAGATATATCATAATACACATACTTCAAAGTGGATCATGCTTTTGATAAAACTTGACCTAGAGTTCATAAGCCAAAATTCCATCAAGGGATAAGTCATAGCTGATCAACTGGCTGAGGTGCCTCTTCAGAATAATAGGTCCCTCACCATAGAACTTATTGATTATTTAGTATTCGTATTATCAGAAGAACCCAAATCCAAAGAACCTAAAAATGAATCTAACATGACTTTGTTCTTCGATGGTTCGAAGTGTGAGCAAGGATGTGGTGTAGGGATTATATTTTTCATGCCACAAGATGCTCCAATGCCCTTGTCATTTAAGCTATAATTCCCTTGCACTAATAACAACACCAAATATGAGGCCCTAATATTGGGTCTCCAAATAGCCATCTCTATGAAAATCAAAAGGCTAAATATCTTTGATGACTCCCTCCTCATAGTCAACCAAGTCAATGGACTATTTCAATGTAGGGATCCAATCCTAAAAGCTTACAAACAACTTATTGATATCTATATAGCCCAACTAGAATGGTATGACATCGAGGTAATCCCTTATTCATAAAACATATTTGTAGACACCATGGCATATTTGGGATCCTTGATCCCTTAGAATCTATTTGCTTATTTCACTATCATTCATGTGAAAATGCTCTCGTACTCAACTGTTGAGCAAGGTGCAGCAATAGTATTGTCATTGTTGTCAACACAGTCAGATAGATCGATTGATGTAGTGGACAAGAGTTAAGAGGTTATTCAGAGTATGTACAATGATGTTAAATGCTTATGAGGATGTTTTTGATGTTTGGGTGAAGTTGTTACAGGTTGTTTGTGCAAAGTTGAAAAAATCGTCATGTTGTGGCTGCTCCACAGTGTACCCCAAAATTGGGGACCCACCTTTTTGCATATTTTCCAAGAAGACTGAAGTGGCCCATATGCTAAAAAACAAAGAGAAAAAGCAAGAAAAAAAAGGTGTCGTGATATCGCGACATGTTGCATTTTCACGGCCAAAAGAGAAGAGAAATAACAAGAAACAAAAGTGTTGCGATATCGCAACATGTTGCATTTTAGGGGCCAAAATAGAAGAGAAAGAACAAGAAAGAAAAAGTGTCATGATATCGCGACATGTTGCATTTTTGTGGCCAAAAGAGAAGAGAAATAACAAGAAAGAAAAAGTGTCGTGATATCGTGACATGTTGCATTTTCATGGCCAAAAGAGAAGAGAAAGAACAAGAAACAAAAGTGTCGTGATATCGCGACATGTTGCATTTTCACAACCAAAAGAGAAGAGAAAGAAAAAGAAATAAAAAATGTTGCAATATGTTGCATTTTTGCAGTCCAAAGCAAAGAGAAATAACAAAAAAGAAAGTGTCATGATATTGTGACATGTTGCATTTTCGTGGTCCAAAGCAAAGAGAAATAGCAAGGAGAAAAAGTGTCGTGATATTGCGACATGTTGAATTTTCACGGTCCAAAGCAAAGAGAAAGATCAAGGAGAAAAAAGTGTCATGATATCGCGACATGTTGCATTTTCATGACTCAAAAAGGTCAGGCAGGCAGAGAAACAAAAATGTCACGATATCACGACATGTATTTTTGCCAAAGGAACGGAGTAGTTGACAGTGCGTCTAATATTAATGATGAACATCATGATAGCAAAACTGAAGACTGCATAGTGACATGGACCTATAAGGAATAAATCGAAGATTGAATAAGGTAATTTGTCACATAAGGACAAAATTCAATGAATAAGACAAAACATTACATAAGTAATCTTTAATGATTTTAAATCATCTAAGATGGTCGTTACACATGGAAAGAAGTGGACGCATGCCCATGTGGAGAAAAGGAAACAAAGGGCCACAAAATAGAAACGAAAAGCCTTTTTGGAAACCAAAACACATGTATGCACAAGGGAAGGAGAAAATGAACAGTCATGGAAGGAGAAAACGAACAGTCATGGAAGAA